>VZTT01061875.1:0-12908 GCA_013400855.1 Buphagus erythrorhynchus
ACCTTGGTGAACCAATGCTGGCTACTCCTGGTGACCTTCTTTTCATCTCTATGCTTGTTGATGACCTCCAGAATATCCTGTTCCATCTCCTTTCCAGGGATGGTGGTGAGGCTGACTGGTCAGTGTTTTCTCAGGTCCTCCACCTTGCCCTCTTTGAAGATGGGGATAACATTGCTCAGCTTATCCATTAAATATTCTTTGTTGCGTTTTTACTTTTTGAAATGGCTATATCCAGGAGTAGGTATTTCTCATTTCTTAGAAAAAATTGTAATGCTCGCTCTGTTTTCCCATGACACTAATTTCTCTATGTAAAATTAATTTGATCTTTTGAATTCAAACAACACTTCATTTTTAATTGGCCTGTGAGAGTTAGAAAATGAGGAATTTGATGATATGAAAATGAGATTTACCTCCTTTATAAAAATACTTCTAAGCTTCAGAAATCAATCCTCCAGATTTTTTCATTAACATTGCACTTTATGGCACAGACAGGTAAAATTTGAATGAGGCTGCAATTTCAACCAGTTCTCTGAGAAATATAGATAGCATTAATTTTCCACTTGCTTTCTACAAACAAGTCTGTGAAGTATATCCTGTGATTGCAACAAAAGTAAAGCCACTTGGGCTTATTCAGTTGTTTTATTTTGGGGTTTATTTGGTCAGAATTTATGGTACTGCCAGAATCTCAGCCTTTGTTTTTAAAAAAGGCAATTACTATCTAGAAAGGAACATTATGTATCTCTGGAGATGCAATTTTGTTGAACTCATTCAAACTGAGAGATGTCCTTGAAAAGGCTATTTGAGTTTAGCTCCTTTTTCTCCTGCCCATACAGTGAAAAAACATTTTTTTCTTTTACTCAGATTTTTTAACCTTGTTGTCCTGCTGTTGAAAGTAAATTCTACTTAAATATCCATAACTGAAGCGATGAGTACCTAGTTGTATGTGTGTAGCCATGGCATCCAAGGAAACAAGAGGAGAGCAGGTTCTTTATTGCCAATGTGCCATATTTAGGAGATGCTATGGAGACCCTTTGTGGGAACAAGCTCTTTCTTGAGACATTGCTGTGGGATTTGACCTGTGGGACACATACTGGTGCTCAAGTCCAAGCATGACAGAAATATGGAGTTTTCTGTGGAAACCTCCTGTGGAAAAGCTGCTGAACAGGAAGCACCATTTCTACCATGCCCCTCCTTGTTCCAATGCCATGCAGGTATTTCCCATCTGAGAAAGGAAGGGCACGAAGCCTGCATGAGTGCTGAATAGGGAACTGACTATTCCTGCAAGCTGGCACCTGGGGACATGGCTGTGCCTTGGGCATGGGGAATCACCAGCCCTGTGGATGGAGATGGCTGCAGCCAGAGCAGAGTCCAGCAGGACTTAATGTAGCTGCTGCATGCTGGATATGGATGCTGGACCTCAGCCCTCGAGGAGCCCATGGGAAAGCAGCTGGGCCAGCACAGCACAGAGGGGCTGCATGGAGACAGACCATCCCAAATTCCTGCTTAGGTGCTTTCAGGCCCCTGTTTTCTCTTGATGGCATGCTGGCCTGGAAATAAGCAACAGCAGGAGGGTCAAGATCCCCTCACTCACTGCTGGGTGTTCTCCAGAGCCTGGAGCAATAGCTGCCATTGCACAAGCTCCACTGAAGAGCCATGGGAGCTCTGGAAGCCTCCCTCTTGGTGCAGCAGCCCCAGCAAACACTCTTTGCATTTTAGCTGATTTCCAGACAGCAGTGGCTTCTCTGTGCCCGTGGGTGCCCGAGGTGTCTCTGGCCACAGCTGACCAATGGTCCATAGCAGGAGTGCCCTGTGGCCTGGCACTGCCTGGGGGTCCTGCCTGACCACAGGCACTCCCATGGGCTGGGAGAGGCACAAGCCCTGGGTCCTGCTGGATGGGGGTGGCTGGAGGTCTGGGGACACCCACTGCTCCAGCTCCAGGCAGCTGCACTGGATCACAGCCTGTGCACTCAGTCCTGTGCCCAAGGACATGAGCCCCTGCCCCCAGGAGTCCAGGACATCCACTCTGCCTCCCCTGTCCTGAGTACCAGAGAAACCAACATTGCCTTCTCCCTCCAGCAAGGCCACGTGTACTTCTAGGAGTTGTGTTCTAAATAATCTACATGTTTATTTGACAAAATTTCTTTTTACTAAAGAAATCAAAACAAAGAGAAAAACCACTTGCAATCACAGAACATATTTCCAAAAGTATCTATTCTGTATTATTATTTGTTCTCCAGCCAAAACATGGAAATATCTTTCCAAGCCACTGTTGTCTTCCAGTTTAGCACCTGGCCTATTCAGCCATATCTTTTAACAAAATCTTTTAATTTAATCTTTTGGTTAAGTCTTATGTAAGAATAAACTGCCTTGATAAGGAGCATGTTTCTGTGTAGTTAGCCATCTGCAACCACTGTAAACTCTCTGATGGTGAAAGTGAGGATGACTGATCAGACACATCTCAGGACTACAAAACAGGCTGAAAGCTGTTTGGAGCCTATTGAAATCAATGGCAGGTTTAAATGGATGTGATTGTAAACTGAGCTGTGTGGCTTTTGCAATGTTTCAAAAGCATCCCTTGTTATAATACTGGATATCATGGTAGAAAATAAAAATGATGTTCGTATTATGGCAGGGGAATGGATGATATCAGGCAGTAGCTTAAAAAGTTAAATACTTACTTTGCAAGAGTTCTGAGGAAAAGCTTGGCAATTTTCAGCAAGTGAAAACAGATTATTGAAATATATTTAAAATGCATTCCAAATTTATGGTAAAGTTCTGGAAAGAATATTGGGTTGGGACTTTATACTGTTTTGTATGGTTGGAGTATTTAGATACTCTTGAAGGAAATTTTCCCTAGGACACTGAGCAGATAATTTTGCTTTTTGCTAACTCCATTTTTACAAGAATTAATAAAAATTTTGGAAAATTTCAGAGAAATTGCTGAAATTCTGTGGACTGCTGGAGGCAGCTGGAGGCCAGGTAGGTGCCCAAGGCACCTGTGGTGGCACTGGATGCCTGTTTTAGGCAGCTGAAATGAGCCTCAAGTCAATCCAGCCAGTGGAGCCTGGTGCTCCATCTCACCATAAAGCAGAACCTTATTCACTGGCCAGCTAAACAGCAGCACAGGCTCTACAACCTGTACCAGGTAGAGATCTGCTGAGCATGAAGGGATTTTTTTATACATCCAGAACACAACTAGATACCCATTACACAATTATTTCAATCTTATGCCAAGATATCATTTCCAAATGAAAAATTGCAATGATATAATTAGATAATATAAAGAATAAGTATTTTTTAACTTTAAAAAAACCTTTAATCTTTTCCTGAATCAAACTGGTTAAATGTAATACAAGTAAATGGATTGCTGATGGAAACTCAGATGTTAATTTTAGGTGATAAAATGGTAGATTTTTACCTCCACTAATATAAACGCTTTCCTTTTTTTCAATCTTGTATTTCAGGAGTTTAATGTTAATCAAACATTTTGTATCTCATCACTTTCATCCATGTCCAAATGGGCTGGAGATATAGCTCTAGGCATTGGCATACTATCTAAGATAGCTTATTTCTAAAACAGCCTTGCTGCTGAGTAGTTTGCACATGTTTTATACATGTACTTGGAAGGAATGTTAGAACTGATGCATGAACTGACAGCTTGGAGAATTGTGTGCCTTTCAGCAGGAAGGTCAAGAAACATCTCATGCATGCTACATGAATGTTTTTGTGGATAAAGTAACATTGTTTTTTTTTTCTCAAGAATGTTGATTTTTTTGGAAAGAGGAAAACAGGATGTGTATCTAAGTGTGCTCACTGTGGATCGGAGAGAAATCTACCAGCAAAGTGTATTTATTTCGTCCATACTCAGTTTTCTTCAGTAGTAATACATGTTACTGGAAGGTGACTAATTTATCGAAAAGTAAAATGCATACTCACTTGAAGCTTCATTTTACACACGCGCACACAAACAAATCTGCCTAGCTTTTACTGGAATGTAACTGGAGCACCAGTAACTCCTGCAGTTGCTTACACATTTCCATTCCATGCATCTGTGTTCATGAGGAGAACAATTATTACTTCTCAAAAGCATTCATCTTTCTATTTTTAAATGCCTTGAATTTGGACTTTCAAACAAGCAAATGAATTATTTGTGTAAGTATTTCTTTTGTGTTGGCTGAGTTTTATGGGAAGAATGAGAAAATAACTTCCAATGTTTACACATGGTTCTTTTTTTAGCAAATCTGGACCAAAAAACCAAAAAACATGGAGTGAGTCAAACATAAGCTCCACTGAAGTGGAATATCTTATACTATGCCAGTGAAAACTGGACTTGATTTCAGTAGTTATAAGTCTCTGAAAATCTGCTGCTTGGCAGGCCCATGGGGCTTTGGCAATGCAGCACTGAGTGCACAGTGAGCTGGGGAGCTGGCAGGGCAGGTGGCTGTCCCTCAACACATGGGTCACCAGGTCATTGGTGACACTGTTCCTGCTGTAGGGACATTTAGTATCAGAATGTGATGCCAAAAATTTCCATTTTATATAGATATTTTTAGACTGACTAATTGAGCTCTGGCACTTACAAAGGCCCCACAAACCTGAGCCAAAAGCCAAATCTCTCACCAGAATAAGGAACTGATGCCTGCTGTGGCCAGACTAGCACTCTGACTAAGGTTTCCTCTCTTCTTTTTCCCTCTTCCATAAGTAAGCTTTCTCCTATCCTCTGGCAAATCCATTGTCCCACCTTTTTGTGCATTGGGATGGGGTTAAACTTACCATCTTCAGGATGGACTCACCATACAACATCTGAACAGCTCTCTGACCTGCAGGTCTAGAGAATATTCTTTGTAAGCATTGTAGATACTGTAATTGTGGAAGGAGAACTACGTGCAGCTGCAACAATAGTAAGTTTGAAATAATATGGTTTTCTGTAGTCTGTTCTAGATTGATTCTATGTAACAAGTGTTTGCACAGTAGCTTGTACTGAGGCACCGTGGTGGCTCTAATTCTGGCATCCTCACTCATAAAGGTTTCCTATTCATTTCAGTGATCCCTGTAGAGGAGAATTAAAATGGCAATCTCTATCTTGGCTTAAAGTATCCACTGGGGTTTTTTCTTGAGACCCACTCTATGCCTTCTATCTTTGTGCCCTCAAAATGATTTTTTCTAGGGCAAATCTCACTGCTTGCATTTACTGCTGCTTTGGTGAAGCTGAACAGGAAGCATTTTGAACTGTGAAAAATCCATAATTTGAATGGGAATGTATATGACACACTGAAATGACCCTTAAAAGAAGTACAGTCCTGCAAGAGTGATATTAGAGCAAGTTGTCTAGAGTCAAGCACAGACTGAAACCCTCAGAAGGAAGGGTCACAAAGAGCTGTCCCACAAAATAGCTGAATACAGCAACTAGGAATCCAGCAGGTACCATGAGTGGAAAATATTTGACATCAGAACAGAATGCAACCTTGAAGTTAAAAACAGAGTGATGCTTCACTTTGCATCTGATACTTCAGCTCTTTGCCAGGAAGGTGTTATGTTAAATTTGCTTTCATCTTCCTAGTGAAACATTGCAAATTGTAATGTGTTGAATCCCAGAAACTTGGGTTTTAAAGTGTTAAATGTTTTAAAGTGTTGCTTTAATAAAAACCAAATCCTCAAGGTCTGTCTGTATTCTCTGACTCATATTCTCAACAAGCAGCAAAAACAAGCAGGGAGATATAGAAGAGATAACAGAAGAGATCAGAGAGCACACAAGGAAGAGGGAATGCCAAATCTCAAGGCATTTTGATGACATTGGAAAGTTTGTATGTCACTTTTTTTCCGTACTAAGTCTATTTCTTTCTTGATTTTGATGTATTTGTTACTTGATCTTTTGATAACATGGTAACTAAAGACTTCACCTTGCATTGTGACCATATTTATGATGACAATATTATGATGAAGTTACTGCTTTCAAAGCCTCTTTAAAATTTTCTTGGTATAAATGGAGATTGCTAGGCCCATGAAATGAGACTCTAACCACGTTTAAAAACAGGTCAGAAGACAATGTACTTGAGGTGGGGGGATGTGTGATTTTCCAGGGGTATAAATTAGGTCTATTCAAAAGAGTCTTCATTTTGGAAGCGTGATTCAGATACTTGCAGACACGCTTTCACTTCTTAAATAAGTGAGATAATGAGGCTTAAAGTGGATTTAACCTTGCACAATAGCCAGCATTTCACAATCTGAAATAAAATTACCCAAGGCCCTCATAGTGCACGCTCTGTGTTGCATGCATCTCCCAGGTGAAAGGCAGGTGGTTGAAGTGATTTGAGAGCACAGTGTGATTGCATCAGCCAGGTGAGAGGCTGCCCCAGCCCTGAGTCAGCAGAGCGTGGTGTGATACCAGCTGTGCTGGAAGTGGGGCAGGACCTCCCTGCCTCAGCAGGACCCTTGGGAAAGGTTTTGGCTGAGAAAGCTCTCCTGACACCTACTCCCTCTACTGCTGTTTTCACATCTTCACAAAGGATACAGCTGTCCCTTTGGGGGAGCATTCCCTAGGATGCACTGAGAATGACAGGCATGTGATTTTACTCAGCATTTACAGGGATTATACAATATGAACATGGGAAGACGGGGAAAATTGAGATGAGTATGTCCTTGTTCCAAACATGTGTGTTAAGGCACCTAATGTGACAAATGAATGCTCTGGAAAGACTAAAGACCTTATAAATTAAAGTGTTGGAGGCTGTACCAATACCCATCAAGGAGGATTGTAGCATGGCACAGCTTTTGTATCTTGCAAAGCAGTTTTCTCTGAATTGCTTAGTACATCTGTTTGGTGGATTATAGGATAAATATGCAAGGGAGAAGTAGCCCTAATTTTTACTCATGAGACCACAAGGGATTGAAACCAACTACTTTTATAGTAGTGTGAACAAAGCTGTAATCCTCAGTTCTGTGCCCTTCATTGCCCTGAATGGGAGTATCCACGTCAGCATGGTTGATCCTTTCACAGCAGTGAAAGGGTATCCTGCATCAGAGAGCAAAATTCTCCATCTAGCAAGTCTGGTACAGTATATGCTGATAGAAAGAAGACAGCTGCTGTGTGCTCATTGTTCCAAGGGGAATATAATCTATGAAGGAAGAATGTGCATCTAGAGATCTCAGCACTTCAAAAGGCATGATGGTCCAGAACTCTGAATGGCACCCTCTCAGAAAAAACATAATACCTCCTCACTGACTCATCATTCTTTTCATTCTCTCCTTCTGTCTCACAGGACATGGACATGCCTCGTTAATACGCCTTACATAAACAAATGTGTGCGAACGTTCAACCCTCTTAGAAATTTCATTTCTTCAGAACCCCAAGCAGCTATTCAGACTAATAATGAGTTATTGAACACTTCTTTCTTTTGTTCAGCCTTTTACTGATTTTACTAGCTGTGCTGCAATAGCTTAGACCTCTGACTGTGTGAGGTAGCGAAAGAGGTGATGACAGGGCTGGATTGTGAATAGAGAAGTCCAGTCACAATGTCACCATTGTACAGAATGCAGTCTTGAACAGGGGCCTGAAAGATGCCTTGTGAACCAATAGAAAAGCTGAGAAGGAACTGGATGGGTAAAAAAGCTGACCTTAGCTATATATTCCAGTGCTGCCTACATGAGAGATGTCATCATATAGCATTATGATCTTAGATAATTCCTTAAAACCACACAGACTGCAACTGCTCATTTTCTGCATATTTCTCCCACGTCAGTGGAAAATTTATATCAAGGCAAACAAATGCCATTTAAACAAAAAATGTTAATACAAATATCTTTTTTTTTTTAGCTGCTTGAATGGTTAGAGCATGCTTTAAGTGGTGGTTTCATCCACCCTATTTTTATGTGCTTAAACTCCCTTGTCTCCTCTCTGCATTCAGAGACCTGCAAATTTTCTGGTATTGGTTTGCATATGTTAATGGTATAATTTGTAGCATTTCTGCACTAAGTGCTGAAATGGGTCTTATTACTCCTAATGGGTACACTGCTTTTAATTAAAAATAAATGCAATGAAAACCACAATAATAAAATAGATTATGGTCTAAGTCCCTAGCACCTGATCTTCATACAGTCGGCTGCACAGGCACGCAGTCGTTTCATCTCCTCCTCCTGTTGCAATGTCCTGAAGACTTGAATTTATGCAATATAACTCTTAAAACATGTGAGCAATTCTTGGTTTGTCTGACTTCTTGGCCACCTCTGGGAAACCCTAGGAAAAGATCTAGGAGAAAGCTGCATTTTCTGAGCAATGAATTTAGCCCAGATGTTACCCTTCAACAGGAAGGACTGTGGGTCCTCGTAGTGGAAGGCTGGGGACTAAGGCTGTCTAGTTTGGACAGACCAGTTGGTTTGGCATTGTAGAGCAGTCACCTCCTATCATTGTGGGAGCTTTGGGAAAGAGAGCAGGAGGAGCTGGTCCAGATTAACCTGCTTGTCAAGCCAGATGTAATTGATTGGTTTGAGGTTTGACAACTCTGTACTAAGTAAATTAGCATTATACCCATTTTAGGACCTAAATGCTCTTAGCAACAATATAGGTGGAGATGTTTCATGATACTCTAGTGCTTAACTGATGCATATTTTTCATTTTATGGTAGATTTTATGGTAAATTTTTAGTATTGACAAATTTATCCTAATCCTTATCCTGCCTTTGTGATTGCTATCACAATGAATCTCACTAAAACTGTCCTCCTTTTTTCAACTCTTGATCTGAAAGAAAAAAATCAAGCCATAGTTGGAGGTCCTGATATCTTTTTGCAAGTTATCTATATAATTCTGTAGCAATACTTTGCTATTGTTTTGAGTAGTTCTTCTTTTGCTCTTTATTGACATATTAGATTTTTATCACTGTCACTATTTTATTGGTGGGGAAGTAGTATAGGGAATATTAGTTAAGGTCACAGTCCCAGAAAGCTGGTTTTAGTGCTATAAATACAGGGTAAGTTTTTATAGAGTTTTAATTCACTGGAGCCACCACTTCAATTACAGCAGAACTTAAGGGCTTGATGTTGAATCACAGAATATCCTGAGCTGGAAAGTACCCATAAGGATCACTGAGTCCAGCTCATGGCCCTGCACAGAACCATCCCCAAGAGTCACACCATGTGCCTGAGAGCACTGTCCAAACACTTCTTGAACTCTGCCAGGCTGGTGCTGTGACCACTTCCCTGGGGAGCCTGTTCCAAACACCCTCTGGGTGAAGAACTTTTTGCTAACTAAGCATCCCCTGACACAGCTTCAGGCCATTCCCTTGGGTACTGTCACTGGTCACCAGATAGAAGAGATCAGTGTCCCTCTTTTCCCCTCACAAGGAAATTGTAGATATCAGTGAGGTCTCACCTCATAATTTTACCAGGCACCCAAGGGCAACTGAGAGGCCTGTAGGTTTCAGGGTTCTTTTTGCCCTTCTTTAAAATCTGCCTCCTGAAAGCTTCCAGGAACTCTCTGAATTCCCAAGACAGCACAAAAATCATTGAGAGAAGTTTTTTGATGATATCATCAAGCTCTACAAGGATTCTTGGATCTTTGGAATCCAATCAGGCCCCATAGATTTTTAGGGATCCTTCTGGAGCAGCAAATCTTGCACAATTTCGGGGTNACCAGTGTCCCTCTTTTCCCCTCACAAGGAAATTGTAGATATCAGTGAGGTCTCACCTCATAATTTTACCAGGCACCCAAGGGCAACTGAGAGGCCTGTAGGTTTCAGGGTTCTTTTTGCCCTTCTTTAAAATCTGCCTCCTGAAAGCTTCCAGGAACTCTCTGAATTTCCAAGACAGCACAAAAATCATTGAGAGAAGTTTTTTGATAATATCATCCAGCTCTACAAGGATTCTTGGATCTTTGGAATCCAATCAGGCCCCATAGATTTTTAGGGATCCTTCTGGAGCAGCAAATCTTGCACAATTTCGGGGTCAGTTGGGAGTTGATCATGCTTGCAGTCATGGTCCTCCAGGTCAGGGCTCTGAGACCCCTTTGGTCTGTCATCCACATTGAAGACAGAGGCAAAGTTACAGCAGGAGTGATAGATAATATATGTTTTGCAAGTTAGATCAGAAATTAGCTGCTTTTTGGCTTGAGAAAATTAGGATTTAAGAAAACTGCTATTGCAAGCCCTGTTAAAAGTACTCTGAGCAGAACTTGCAAAAGGTGCCTTCGGCTCTTGAGATGAAACTGATGGTGCTTGAGAAGATGAAATTCTGTCTAAGCTCCTTTATCTAAACACCAGTTGTAGCTGTAGGCTTACAAGGTGGACAGCCCTGATGAATAAAAAGATACTGTCAACCCAGGTCACAGAGTATAAAGAAAAGAGGAAATCTTGTCTTGGAAACATTTGGTGAACCATTTTGTTTTGCAGCTGGTTGATCAACAGTGTTTCTGAGACTACTTAGGATTTCAAAACCTTAACAGTAGCTCTCCAGAGATGATTTTAGGGACGGAACTGGAACATGGCACTATGCAGATGCCACCTTCTATTTTTAGAGAAGAAAAAGTTTCTTTTTTTCTGTTCAATATATTCAGAAGTCACTTGAATGTGGCTTTTCCTGCAGGTCAGGACAAATCCACTAGCACACTTATCTGCAGTATAGTGAAAGTAAAATATATGCTAAGCAAAATTTAAAAAATGGAACATAATACTAGTGAACTAGAGGGGAGAGGAAAAGAATCAGCAGATGAACTTGGGAGTGATTTCTCCCTAGATGTTTGTGAAATCTCATTTTAATCCTGAAAACTTAGACTGAGAAACACTGAGAACAGTTTTGTTTGGGTGAACTGATGTTTCCAGAGGTTTTAGTAACGGGTTTCACAGGTTTCATTTAATTGCTCTCTGTCTGGGAAAACAGCCGTGAATTTGTTACTGGTTAGAAATCCAGATGTAAAGTTGAGCCATTTTTTGCAGCTGGACTCCAGTGCACGTAGTGAACAGTTAAGGGAAAGTACAAAGTGTTCCTGAGGGAACGTTTGGGGAGGGAGGAGTGTGGACTGCCTCCCTTTTGGCAAAAAAGACTACCACTAGCAGTTTAAAAAAATTACTTATAAGGAAATGTAGAATTGTATCTGAAGGACATGTGCCATGTTCCTTTTTATTAAAAAAAGAGCAAAAAATTGTGTTTGTTTCAGGAAAGGAAATTAATAGGTACACATTTATTATAATGTTATTAGTTGCCTTACTTGATTTCAAAAAGCTATAACCCCCCCAGAAAGAGATGTCCTTTTGGACATCCTGCATGAAGAGCTAATTTGACAACTTCATCTGGAGAGAGCACTGAATATGGCACTGAAGCAAAGAAAGAGCAGAAGAAGGGCAGCAGCCTGCTTCCTCTGCCTGTTAATAAATCAGACCTGGCTCCTAGATCCTCTTCTATAGCAAAGCATGCTTTTAATAAGGACAAAGGACTCTCGAGTGACAGAATAGAGCCTAGAAAGTGAGGTTATTATAATAATGGCCTTTTTTAAACATAAAAGTCATTTTACTACTTGTATTGTGTAATATCAATTTAGATTGATATATTTTTTTCTTGTCAGTTTGTATCTTTCACTTCTAGAGGTTCTTCTTTAGTGACCAGTATCTTTGACCTCAACAGAAAACTGGGCCCCACCATATGCTGATCCTTTAATCAATTGGCAAAGACACTAGGAGCTCCATGTGTTTTCATATGGACTAGTTTAAAGATTATGGGCTGCTGTAATCTTATAGGAGAAACAGTCTAAAACATTCTTTACCATGACCACAAACCTAATTTGTCACTCTGTGCTGGGGGCAATGCTGAGCTTTGACTCTGGCTGTGTGGTTAATGAGCCTTAGGCAGGCTGGGGCAGTGCCCCACCACTCCTGATGGGAAAGCAGAAGGCAATCGTCTCTCTCAGCACTTCTGCTGCTTCTTGGAATATGTGAAGCTGCTCCAGGTATGCACTGTCTTTAACCACACTTGTGCAATAATTTGGAGCCATTGAGCCATCAGGTGTAAAACAAAAAATTAAGTTCTATGGAGATCCAGTTATGAATGGTATGATCTCCTTAGCAAGCTATCATGCAAGGAAATAGCCTCAGTTTGTGGTAGAAATATTAAATGAGTTAATTTGCTTAAATTTTGCCTGTCACATAGAGCAACTACCGTCTCCTTGGGTGTTCTCTGTGGAGTACAGAGATTGTTGCCCAAATACTGACCAGGCAAAACTTTCTCTCTTACAAGACAACAAACAAGATATAACTCAGAAGTTATTTTTGCTTATTGAAAATAGTTCCAGCTATGTTATGTTCCTCCTGCTTTTGCTTTGGCCCATTATCTGGCAAATCTTCACAGGTTTGCACCAAAGACAAATTTCTTCACCGAGTACCTCATCATGAGCTGAAGGGTGAATGGATGCACCTCTGAAAGGCTGACATCAAGGAGGAGGTCCCTACTAAAACACAGTAATAACTACGACATTTTGCTACTTTGCAAAATGCTGCTAAAATATGGCAAGGTTTTATTGCTGGAAAAGGGATGGAGTCAGAAGTAGTTGCTGTATTTTGTTAACAAAAAGGGGTCTTCATTTCTGAGTTTATCATTACTATGGTTGATAAGAAATCTAAAAATACATTTCAATAGTAATAAGATTTAATTTATAATTACATATTATTATTGTAACAGCAGAGAAAATATTATGAATTGAGATCCACTAGCAACAAGAGTTGTCATAGGCATTAACCTTTGTAATTTATTTTAGTCATCTGTGACTTGATTATGAAAATGCTAGACTTTTGCAATACACTTGGAAATAGTAGGCTGGGAATGTGAATCCTGCTATAAGTTGATGATTGTATTTTATCCTATCTCTTGTGATCCTTGGCCTATTTAAAGCAAATATCTGATGATCTTTTGTGTTTTGTTTCATCAGCAAA
>VZTT01061876.1:10282-21505 GCA_013400855.1 Buphagus erythrorhynchus
TGTGGGGTTTTTTTTTTTTTTTTTTTTGTTTTTTTTTTTTTTTTGTGTTGTTTGGGTTTTTTTTTTTTTTTTTTGTTTTGTTTTTTTTTTTTTTGTGATTTAGCAGCTTGACATATCCTGTATTAGGGTAGCACTGTACTGCAGAGGGAGCCCCTGGGTCTCCTGCATTTATTTGGGAGAACCCAAATAAAGCACACTGTGAAGCACAGCTGCCCTGTTCCATGGCTGTTGTGATTTCTTCCAAGTTTGGGGCAGATTTTTTTGGCTTCCTGGAGCCAGGAATCTCTCCATTCATCTCTAAAAACCTCGTGTCCACTTAGGTTGGAATAATTCAGACATGCTGATTCATTTGGCGTGGATAAACAAAAGGGATTTGCAGTACAAACCATGGTTTAAGGTAGCTTTTTTCTGATCAGAAAGCTCAGTGAAGTTGCTTGCTGAAATCTTTTTAAGAAGCCCCTGAGACTGACATATTATTCATGCATCATTTAGGAAGAAAGGAGCCCTTTTTGATAGTTGCATTTTTCCTGAATTATCATTAGGCTTGTTGTTCTTCTTCATTTTTAAGACAAGGGCTGGTTGCAAGGTCTGATCCTACAAACCCTGGTGGGCACCTTTCATTAATATGTCTCAGATTTTCACAAAATTCTCTGGATATTCTAGGGCCTTCTCAGACATGTCCTCAGGGTCTGAGGGATTCAAGAACAGCTTTTGGATGTGTTAGGAGGTGCAAGTGTAACCTGCAGTAAGCTTGAGGAGGAGATTAGACTTAATTAGAAACTCTGTGGATCTTGCAGCTCTCCTTTGTTACAGCTCTCTCCCTGTTTTATTCATCACGTTTCCTTTCAGCATGGCAGTTATTCAACATGAAGCTTTGCACCCCTGCACTGTCACCCAGGCTGTGAGGTAGCCTGCTTAATAATGTCATTTAATGAAATGCAGACATTCCACGTCTGGCTGCATTATCACAACGTGCCAGAGCTTATCTTCACCCAGCCACAAGGGAAAACCAAAAATCCACCTTCCCAGCCCTGCCTCAGCAGCAGCACATCAGCCTGGGTAGGACCTACACCTGTCTGAGCAGCACCTGCAGCCACTGTGAGGAGTGCCAGGAGCTCTGCAGAGCTTTCTGCAGGCTCAGGGGCTCCTCCCCAGCATCCTGCACCTTGGCAGTGGCAGCAGATGTTGGAGCCCCTGTACCTGCTGCCCCCTCACCCATCACCCTGGCCCAGATGCTCTGGCACATCCTCCAGGATGCCTCGAGGTACAAGGCTTTTCTCTTTCCATCTCTTGGCTGACAGCCCTAAATGGGATAATTTTTTATTTTGACCTGTTTGCTCTCTGAATTAAAAAGGGCAAATGTTTTTCTTAGGAGCCAGTGGGAGAAGAAATGAGTGAGAAGTTTAAAGGCTGTAAACACCTAGCTGTGATAATGACTGGCTTAATTAGTGCAGAGCCCTCCTAGTGTTACTCAGCAGCAAAACAGACTACTAATGGTTGAATTGAAGGAGGATAAATGTGCCTGTCTAATATTGGGCTTCTTTTTTCATTAATTTTGTCTAATTTAGCCAACTGCTCTCTTTTCAGTAGAGTTCAGAGTAAAAAAAATCTTTACCTGTGTAATTAGTGTCCTTTGGTGCTGGCAGCTCTGATCTCAGGAGTAGTTCAGTGCTCAGCCCACTGACACCAAGTGATCTGCCAGCACCTTAAATGGAACTGGTGAGTTTAAAATTTAAAGCTTGGTGATGTTGGATACGCCAACATCATCCTCTGTATTTTAGCAACCTGCAGCAGCAACTGAAAAGAAATACCTTTGTAGACAGCTTTCCTGGGGGAACAGCAACCCAGATACCCAAACTGAAGGATGGTATTGCAAATGTGCTAAAACCAATAGAACCAAAGTTGAGAATGAGGGGATTGTTGGCAGGAGTCTATGCAACTGCTGGTTCTGCACCTCTTTCTGGAAAACCCTTTTCCTGTTTCTTTTGTTATTTTCTGCTAGTGAGAAATGTGGATATAGAAATTCACATTTTAGATACATTTCTATAAAAAATAATATCTATAACACTGCAAAGTGTCATATGTTGGAAAATAAGGAGATGTCTTATATTTGCTTAAGTGATTATATTTCAAAGGTTTAAAAAAACCTAGATTTCTTTAAGAGTTTAGATATGTTTCATAAGCACATTGAGTGGATGATTTAAAGCACTTTTGGAAGTAAACTATATTGTTCTGTGAGCCTTGTATCATCAACTAATGAAAATAGACAAATCCTAAGGGAATTTCCTCATCTTAGTTAATATTGTGACTAGCTGTGGAGCTATCAAATATGCAGAAACCATTTCTCCAGTTCCCTCTTGCTCAGTTCTGCAGATGTTAAATAAGCTGACTGCACAAAACACTGTTCTTCTCTAAATAGAGAGAAACTGTAGCTCTCTTCCTTCTATCAGCCTTGCTTTTCTGTAATTTCACAGACTGTTCTCTGTAGGCACTATGGGAATTTGGCAGCCTGTGCCCATGAGATTTTTTCCATGGTGCATGAGCTGTTCCATGCCATGTTCCTTTGGGCTGCAGGCAGTGGCACTTGCTGATGGAGGGCACAGCTGGGGCACAGTGGGGAGCTCTCAGAGTTGGCTCCCTGTGTTTGGAGCTGCCTTTGGAAGGTGTTGGACTCTTGGTTTCACTCTGCAGTTCCCCAGTGAGTCCCATTTGTGAAACACTGGGGTGGAAAAACTCGTGATTTGTATCAGTGAGGATTCCCTAAAGGCAGGGCTGGAATTTTACTTGGCAGAGTAGATGCCAGAATGTACCATGAAATTAAGGAGAAAAGCTGGGATGGGAGGGTATGGCATGGCTGGAGTTGTGAAAATGAGGAAGGTGGGAGAAATGGGAGGAGTGCTGAGGAAAACAAGACAAGCTGCTACCAGCTTTCAACTCAGCAAGGTTTAAACTCTATTTTTTTATTCTTGAGCAGCAGCAAACACGAGTTCCCAGAGCTGCTGTGCCTCCCTTTGGCATTCTGAGGTGTCACTTGTGCACACAGGGACAGATGTACAAGTGTTTTGCTTCCCCTGGAGGGTTCAGAGCCTCATCAGTGCCCAGCAGGTCAGCAATGTGGAATGGACCAGAGTGATGTAACACACCCTGGACTCTGGGGCTGAAGGTCTGGGGAGGGAAATAGAAAAGGTATAAAGCTCTCAGAAAGCTGTGTGAAAGCAAATCTCAGGATGGAGAAATGCAAGAATGCTGAAGATGCAAGGACAAGAAACAATAATAGGGGTGTGAGCTGTGTAGACACAGGCCTCAGGAAAATATGCTAAGCCAGATACTAGAAATATGTAAGCTTAATAATGAAGCTTTATCCATTGTTTTAAGCTATTACAAGCCAGCATTGTTCAAAGCAAGATACATGCAGCTTTATTAATTGGCCTGAGCAAATGCTTGTCAGCTTTTAATATTATGCTATTGGCTAGAAAGGTGTTAAAAGACTTTGTGACAAGGAGAATTTTGTCTGCTGTGCCAGCAGCTGAAGCTGTTCCATCTCCCTTGCTTGGTTCTGTAAAATGAGACTGATGATTGTGATGGAACAAAGCTTTGAGACAGCTGCTCCAGCAGTCCCATCCCATTGTTTGTGTATATATATAAATATATATACATAAATATAAGATAAGAGAAAAAATATCCCAGAACCAACGGTTTGGGTAGGCAGCAATGGACAACCTGCAGGTTCATAACATTTTTCAGCAGGCTTGTGTAGCACAGATCACAAACAGTGCTGAGATGTAAACTTCACAGTCAGCTGTCTTTCCAGAACCTTCATCAAGACATACAGGTGCTTGCCTGAAATTCCCAAATGAGGGGGAAAACTGCAGCTTCAATCATTATTTTTCCTTTCACAGTGCACCGAAGATTTTATTCAAACTTTCACTTGGCAACATGCAAAAAAATGTGCAAAACAAATTCTCAGGCATTTTTGTTGCTCTGTATAGCTAATTTACACAACAGGAAAGTGATTTGAATAAACAGTAGTTCGTAATTCAAGGAATGCTTGGCTGAAAACCTTGGCATTGGGTAAGATATAAATTTAAGTGAACAAGTCTGTTAGCCTCCTCAAATGGGCCTGTAACAGAAATCTGCAGGCAGATTTGTAAATAGAGAAGCAGCATTAGTCACCCCTGTAATGGAAAATGTCTAATATCGTGCATACATTTATCAGCATAATTAGATTGCAAAAAGTTACCAGATGGCATAGAGGTTTATATGGGCTTCAAATGAATTAAGGTTGTGGGAGCCCACAGAGAGGCTGTTAAAAGGCAATTCTGTACATAAACTGTGAAATATGAAGAAGTAAGCAAAAATACTCTTTGTTGAGGGAATAGTTAAAATAATTACAAAATAAGTAATGAAACTCTGAGGATCTGATTTTTTCCAAACATGAACATTAGCATAGCCTTGTTAACATGCTGTTTTCAGGTTTATAATAAAATATCAGTTGGGAAAATACAGTCCCTAGGCTTAGAAAATGCTCAGATACAGAATATAAATACTCTGTCTAGTGGTCAGCTATGTCTATTTAAACCAGTTTTGTTCTATCAATGTCTGAAATTCTCTGTACAGTTGAAATTTTTGGGGTAGTGAATAAATGCTGGTATTGTTAAACCTGTTTTACTGGTTCCTGGGAGTCCTGTGCCTCATCTTTTTGAATGTCAAATAAATCTTGCACCACTGAAATAGCAGAGGCAGTGATAAGTTTTGACAACTGCTTGAGCAATAAGGGAGCATCACAGTTTTGGTAACAGATGTGTGTCTTGTGCACATTGTGCTGCCAACATGGGACATAATTTCATTTATTTTGTTCTAGAGTTAGCTTGAACCTGAAGGCAGAGGCAGTGGAGATGGCACGTGAAGATGAGACTTTGAAGAAGGCTGAAATTAAAGAGATGTCAGTCCTGGCTTTATTTTTTCAGAAGATGCTGATGATATTTCTGTGTCTTATGACAAGTACTGGGCAACATTGCAGTTTCCTGCAGTCTTTCATTCATGCATCCATAATAAGCCAAATAAGTCTGCATGGGATTTTCTGAAGTTGGGCAAGAATTCAGTAAAAACAGAGGAAACTCTCGGAAATCTATTTTGTCAAAAATGTCTTGCAAATGTCTGGTTTAACATCTCTGGGGAAGCTGTGTTAGGTTAGAAAAATAGATATGTATGTTACTCAGAAACTGTTCCAAAATCATGAGTGTAATGGAGATAGACATCTCAAGTCAGTGTGGGCTACCAACTTTTTGACATGTTCAGGTTCTCTTTCTCTAGAAAAAGTAATCAGTGACTGCACCTGTTTGCTGTGTTAGGGTAGATTTACTGCAGATTTGTGTTACAGCACACGTGGAGGTCATTTTTGCAATGTCTGTATTGATATAGTGCTGTTATTTTTCTGTTAAATATAGCAATTGGGGTAGTTGTATTAGACAGCTGGAGAGACTGTAAGTCTGACCTGAGAATCAGGTAATACAGGATTTTTTCCCTAGATTCTTTTCTTATTGGCCTTTTTTTATGTCTGGAGACAAATCCCTCATTTCTGTGTCCCAGCTCTTTCATCTGTTAAAATGAAGCTAATGGTAGTGATTTTCCTACATTAAACACTTTCATACCACTAATCCAAGCTACCACTTAAGAGTTAAGTATTACTTATTACTAAATTCCCCACTTCTACAGTGATCCCTGTGCCAAATATAAGCCTTGAGCTCATGCTTCAGTGACTTCCTAAATTGAATAGACTGAAGCATGTGTTTAACATCTGTCTTTAATTGGGGACCTATAGATGGAGAAGAAGCCACAAAGCATTTTGAGGTCTCAGAATTCTAAATTTGCTTCTTCCCAATGCACACCAAAGCTCGTGGTTGCCCATCCTCATGGGAATATTACAAAGCCCAACTTTCTCAGCAGTCTTTTCCAAGAGGAGCTGTGTTCACTATCTCAAAGCTTTATTAGCAAAACCAGTTTGTGAATGTATTTAAATACATTCAGTTAGCCTGCTAGTTTCCTTACTCTGAAATAGGAAGATAGTCCTGGGCTGTTTATTCAATGCATGGGTTTTGGGTTTTTTTTTCCAGCTTGCATCTGTATTTTTCCCCTCAGTAATTCTATTTGTTAATTATTTGTTGGTTTTTAGCTTCTGGTTGAGTCAATACTGGTTTGGCAAGGAGATCTTACACACGTGGTAGTGGCAGCAACTGGCTCTGGTCAGTCTTATACTGTAACATTTCATACCAGATGATCACCTCCAGCATTAAATATAATTACTCTGAATTACTCTGTTTATTATTACTGCAGTCTCAGATCCCATACAAGATTGCTTTTGCCCCGCTTAATTGGCAACAGATAATTTTAGCAGCTGACATGACCAAAAAGCAGAAATAGCAGGAAAAATCAGTGTGACTTTATACTCCACAAAGCAGGAGAAAATATCCTTTATTCTTGTGGTAGCTGCCATTGTGCTTCTGATACAGAAAGCATTCTGTAACACGTACTCAACGTTGCATAGGCTGTTGTGGTCTGTAAATTTAAACATTTGTTAAAATTGTGCCCTTTTGGAAAGGAGAAAAGAAGCCATATTAAATAAAATGCCAGAGCACTGATATTCCCTAGGCTCTAATGTATATCGAGGGATATTTTTTTGGTTGTTCAAAGGGTATTCTGCACTTCTAGCAGTGAAACTTTAAATGATCTATATCTGAATGGCTCTGCCAGACAGACAGAGGCTGTGTGGGATTGGCACTTAGGTCCTGGGACAGCCAAGTGTGCTGGGGTGACACCCTGCTGCTCACTAGGAGTGTGCAGTACACAGTTTGCAGGAGCCACTTCAACGTGAGAGAGGAAAGGGATTTTCAGAGCTGCTTTTTCTCGTGTTACAGCCAGGTTTATACACATAATTAATTCCTTTTCTCCAGGTGCGTTTTTTTAAAGAATATTTTGGAACACGTTTTAGTCATGGTCAGTGCTTTTAATGATTTCCTGTTGATACTAGGGTATGTTCCACTATAGGCATGAAGATAAATTAAGATGAAATACCTGCATAATAGTTCTTGAGCAGGATTTACAATAGAAGGCTAAAAATCATATGTAATTTGAATCCAAATCGATGGAGATTAGAAAGTAACTGGCATCTCTGCTCTGAGGAATGACTGACATGCTTCCTTTGTTTACCAGCTTTATAAAAGGAATTTACTGCTGCTTTTGAGTATTTTGAAAGCACAAATCTAATTGTTAAGTGGGTAGAAATGTACAGACCACCAGGCTGCTTACTTAGGAAATGAATTTTTTGCAGGGTTGCCATAAAGAAACACAGTACAATAAAGCTTATTGAAATTGCTGCAATGTAACAAAGAGATTAAATGCATTATCTTCAATGTGACAGCTACATTTTGTTCTCTGGGGAGTGTTTTGAAGCATTTATTCCCTGCCAGAAAAAAAAAATAAAAACAAACCACCAACCCTTTTGGTGTGACACACTGAAGTTTCACATAAGAAATAATAGTATAAAATTAGTAGACCTCACCATGAATAATTCAGGATTTCTAATTTTATCTGAAGCTTGTCTTTACAAATTAAGTTAATGGTAAACTTAATGGTAAATACTGATTTGAATGAAATAATAGACTTCTTTCTTCATGAAAAATTTAAATACTGAGACCAATTAGAGAAATTAGATGAGAGAGGACTGAAGTCCTTAAACTAATCATTTTATTTATACTTCTATCCAAACCATCCTGTAATTGACCCACATGGCTAATAAAAAGAGTAGAGTGTAGTTTGAAAGCAGAGAAGAGTATCTGGTGACATCAAGTTGTCCCCGTGCCATGTGATTACTAAAACCAGGCTTTGTGCACTTAAACACAGGTTATGTTTTGGAGGAATCTGAATTCTTAAAGTACTCCTACCACAGGAAATCTGCTGAACAGTGAAGAAAGGCAGACACTGAGGGCTCTCCAAAGCAGACTGGCAACTCCTTTAAATCCCTAAAGACCTGTTTCTGGGCCCCTGTTAGGGAGAAATAAGTGCCTTTAAACATTCCAAGAAACTCCAGCTACTTTTAGCTCCAGCACAAAGCAAATCCAAGTGGGAATAAGCATGGACCTCTTGGAGGGTCTTTACTTTGTTTAATTAATTGTCATTTTATAGTGTGTAACATATCACTATTCCATATGTGAGGAAACAAAAAAGTAATCTATAAGTCCATAAATGTCTTTTTTACTGAGAGAAGTTTTTGTTTTTTCTGCCTTCTCTTACATGGTGCAGCCCTTTTAGGAACTTTTTCAGGACATGCCCCTGTTGGCAGCCAGGAACCTGCTGACTGAAAGCTTATCTTGCAGAAGGAAGGCCACAGGCAGCAAGCCCAGAGCCTCAGATGTTAGAAATTGAAGTTTTATGCTTGCTAATATAGCTGGTACCTCACTGGAAGATATGAAAAATTCTTTTCAGAATACTAAAATAACCTCACTAAAGCCCTTTGCACCATTTCAGAAGCATGTGAGGCCATGGAGGCTTCTGTTTCATGTGAGGTCTTTATTTTTATTCCATGTTCCACCCTTTTTTATTTTTCTTTTCTGGGAGGAATATGTTATCTGCCTGGTTCTCTGATCTGAGTAATTTAGTCAGCAGAGTTAAGCAGAGAGCTGGCTCCCAGGGAGGTGAAAGACACATCACTTGACTGTCTCTGTCCCGAGCTGAGACTGGTATTTATTTTGCTAATAAGCACAAGGTGCATGTAGGATATTTCCATGCCCTCTGCTACTGATTTCCCCCTCTCTAGGAAGGTGATCTGCAAAGCCCAAATGTCTGCTTGTACAGGATAAATTTCCTGTCACATTTCAATCAAAAATGGGCAATTTTAAATGGGAGAGTAGTCCAGTGAATAGATCATGACTGCCTTTGAGCCTGTGTGCAAATGTGTAGAAGAAAAGCCCTAATTATTGGTTAGGTGTGTTCATATATATATATATACACTCATGGCAATGCATAGACACATATATGCAGATCTCAAGTGATGAATTAAAACTTAATACTAAAAGGAGAGACAAAGACCAGTAAATACACTGTCCCTAAGTTGTCTGCATAGCAAATGTGGAAATAATTGAGGCTCGAGGAAGCTGCTGGCAAGTAGTTGAATTATCTTTGGGATCCTCTGTATTCTGAGCATGTATCTGTAGCTTTGTTTTTTATGTTCTCTGAGCCCTGTGCATTTTACTGCCCAGAACAGCAGTAAATTGAGTGTCTGACAGCTCTTCAAATGCATGTTCTGCTGCTTTCGCTTGAATACGTTCTGAAATCAATGAAAGAAAATGTACAATTTTTATACATGTTTAATATCTCTCTACAAGAGAAGGTCAAATGAAGTGGAACATTTCATTTCCAGTGATCTCGTGTTTGTGGTGGCAGGTGAGAGCTGTGTGGATCAGATGAGGCTGAGATGCTCTGGCAGTGGCTTGGCAGGTTTGTGCCTGGCAAGGGGAGTGGTGCAGGGATGCCATTCAAAGAACAGTAATAAATTAACCTGTGCACTTAACCTGCTGCTTGCAGATTCAATATGCTCCACTTAATTACTTTATGTTGAATTAGAAGGTTTAGTTTGAAGCAGCCTAAGTGTTACAGCCCTGTTTTCTGTTCCATGGGAAGCACATCAATACACACACAACATGTTCTTAAGGCTTCTTCCTCTGGATGGCAATAACATCTAAAACATCTGCTTCTTAATACAACATTGGTCAAAAATGTATCAGGTAATCTGATATATGGAGTATGCATGGTATTTAATTGACTTCAGCAGTATATAAAATAGTGAAGCTGGCTAAAAGCTACTCTGCAATATTATACACAGGTTTTAGAGAGGAATGGAGCTCATGCAATGTATTTATTTTTCTTTTAAGTTTGATTTAATAACTTTGGTTTTACTCTTTCTGCAAGAAGAAAAGAAACTTCCACTAGCTCCACTTAGCAGCAAGTTTCCTGAATTACATTGGTGATATAAAAAAGGAAAAGACAGAAATGTGTTTCACTTTATTGTATTATTCAGGACAAGCAGGTCTCATAAACAAAATTAACAGCTATTGGCAAAATATAGTGGATTTACAAACTTTCTTGTCTTTTTCAGATATTGAGTATCTCAGGGGAGAGAGAACTAAATTTAAACTTTCAGATAGATAGCATTAGAGTTTCTGAAATGAAAATATTTTCATTACCAGTGACTACTACCACTTCTTTGGGTTTTAATCTGGTTTTCAAACACCTTGAATGCCCTCAACTGTGGTTTCAGGGTTTGGATTCAAAGTAAAGTCTATCTGGAACAGCTTAAGATTCCTGCTAAAAAAACTGTGCTGAGCTGCAGTTTTGTCCTGGCTTGCTGATGTTGTAGAGATCAGACCCCTTCTTAGATCTAACAAACCCTGTACTTTAACAGATCAGGGGATGGAGAGAGAGAAATTTTACCAACCTATTGAATTTTGCATATTGGAAGTTACAGTACAGTCTCTGGATGAGCCAAGAGAATTAATCACATTGTTTGCCCTGTTTATAAGAGAACCACATCCTCCTAGGGAGGGGTAAGGCAGTTTTTCTGACAGACCCACTCAGTCAAAGTACTTGTGTAGGCTTCTTTCATCTTCAGTGACTCTTGTGGAGACCTGTGGCCCCTTTTCTCCCCACACCAACAAACCATTTTATGGTGCTGAATAGATGTCACATATGGTCTAGGAATATATAGCCAAAAAATCTATAAGTCTTAGATGGAATGCTACCATTTATAGCAAATTTAATCCTAGTTGTGTATACTGCAAAAGGGATTATTCTACTTCCTTTGATACTTCTGCAAAGTCTCAGCAAGTGCAGTTTTTTTGGTGTGAGAGGTGAATTGTTGGATCCACTTTGCTCTGCTGATACAGGGCCAGAACCTGTCTGTTACCTGAATGGTGCTGAGTGCTGCAGAGAGTGGAAAAGCTGCCAAGTTTAGCTAATGGATTCTTTTTTTTTCTTAACTGTTTTTTGAGCCTTCTGGNTTGTTTTTTGTCTGCCAGACTAATTCAATACTTACCAGCAGAAAGCTTTGCCCACTTCTCTTTCACACCAACAGTGCTCATGGTGGTTACTTGGAGCCCTGATTTAAGAAAGTATTTGATCACAAGAGAGAGCTCTACTTAAACCAGCAGTGACCAATTTCTGTGTTTTCTG
>VZTT01061877.1:6479-30333 GCA_013400855.1 Buphagus erythrorhynchus
GAGAGAGAGAGAGATGTGTATGTATGTACTGATTTCAGCTGGGAGCTGCACTCTGTAGTCTAGGGATGGAAGAGGGCAGCTGATCTGTGGGTATGTAAGAATCAAGGGTACTTAAGTCGGAGTTTGGAGATAGATACCTGTCCCTGGCACCTAGAGTTACTTGACCAGGATTTTCTTGTCTTGGCTCTACTTTGCCATCTGTCTGTAGGAAGGCAGAAGCATGAGCAGCAACACTTCTGGATTCAATACGGCAAGCAGCAGCTTTCCAAGATCAATGTTGCCAGGTCATTTATTTATTTTTAGCCTGAGGATGCCCCTCAGGATTGCCTAAAGATCTGCTTATAGACTTCTTGACAGTCTCTCCTGTGAAAGGGGTTTTCCAAGCTGAGAAGGATTTAAGGGGAAGGCCGAGGGAGGGACTTGGAAGCCTGGCTAATAAACAACCACACAATTTTCTGCCAAGCTCTTCTACTTCGAAAATCTTCAGTAGACCACTTTTGTGTAATTGTCTCTTTGTCCAGACCTCTCAGAATACGGATAGGTCCTACTGGTTTTAACAGCCAGCTTTGTCAGCTTTGTTCATTTTTCCTTCTGTTAATTACTTCTGCCTTCAGATATGGCATGCCAGGAGGGGGGAGGAGGGGGAAGGCATTTCTCAGCTTTTTTAGCCTGTTCTTGAAGAAGAGTGATGTGGGGTAGCCTGCCAGTTCTCATGTCTTCTCATTATCTTCTCATGAAGATAACTATAGTGTGTCCTCAAGATAACATTATCCATGAATAAAAAGTTCTGAATAAGCTCATGTCTTCAGTTTATTCATGGCAGAACAATCCTAGTGACGGAGTCCCTCAGTGGAAGCTGGACTTACTGGCACAGAAATTAACTGAAATTCTGGACTAGGAGGACTGTGATTTGACCTAATTAGTTTCTCCTAATTTTCCATAAGAATAACTGAACATTCAACATTTAAAACCAAAGCTAAGTAATAACCTATTAGTGAGAATCTCTTTTCTATAGACATCCCTCTGCCTTGTTACCAGGAGTAAGAGAGGCAAGGAACAAACATGGTACTCATGCCCTTACCCACTGCAGTGGAAGTTTAATGCTGAAAGTTTAAATAGCAAGAGTCAGTGTGTGGTGACTTCACTAAACATTTCCAGCTCCCACAGCAGATGCAGCATGACAGCTGGAGTCAGTGGATGAATGACATCCCTGCAAATGTGGTATTACCAGCTGGCCACGTGCTGCTAGAAAACTGTAATTTGTGCTTGTGCACTGCATTCAGTGCCTCTCAGGCCTTCTGTGTGCAAAAAGGAAGGAGCTACTATTCTTGAAGCCCCTAAGGTGGGGGGACACATGCTGTTTTAAGCAAAATGTCTACTAGGTAGGTGTCTGGTAGTGCTAAGCATTAATTTTGATAGTTCTCTACAACCTATACAGGGCATTACTAGGCCCAAAATACCTGTAATTTTTATCTTTGCCTTACTTATCTCTTAAAACTACTGGGGAAATAATTGGAAAAGCAGAAGTTCAGCAGTAGCACCTGAACTAGTAGGAGGTGGTGATTTCATTTAGTTCTTAGCACCATGATTTTTATGCTGCTTTTCTTTCCCAGTGAAGAGCTGTATTTAACCTCTGACATCTCCTCAGCAGAAGAACTGATGAACATGAAGATAGATTGCATTTCAGTGATGCCATCAAATATATTCTGCTGTGGGACATTGAAAGTGTCAGAAGACAAGAGCAGCACAAAGAAGTTTGCTTTGCCACTTAGCAGTTACTGAACAACTGTGAACATACTAAATAACAGAGTTTATTCATTAGTTAGTTTTACTCCAGTTAGTGCAATTTTTTAGAAGTTTGGGGAGTTCTTAGCTGGTGAAAAACTATTATCCATGCTCATTTATTCTCTTAGGCCATTTCTGGTGTGCCACAAGAGCATGTCACTGTGACAGCAAGTGACAAAATGCTGTGACTTGGATTGTTGTTTCCTTCCTGAGGAAGAAACTGAGTAAAGAGCTTGGGCATTTCACTCTTCAGAATCCTTTGGAACAGTAACAGTTGCAGATAAACAATACTTATTGTCTTTTTATTGTTTCAAATGAAACAGTGTCGTTTCTCAACAAAATATGTTGTTTTCTGGTAGTACTGCTATTCTAGAGGAAGCTCTGCTGTAGTAGAACAAGCTTTGTGATGTAGGTATATGCAGATATTTCTTTTAGTAGCTGGGCCAAGCTGTTAAATACTTCCTACTTCATATACTTAGTGTTCATAATTAACATTCTGCTGCTGAAGCTGCTTTTTGGTTTAGTTTAAAGCTTCTCAGCATTAAAACCGTGTTTTCATCACAAATGGTGTAAAGCTGTAGATGTAAGACCATTGATAGGGACCCCAAGCTCCAGGTCCTGAATGGTTTACCTTTCATTTTGTGTTTCACTGAGTAGACACAGGTAGAATCATAGAATGGTTTTGATTGGAAGGGAGCTTAAAGATCGTCTAGTTCCAACTACCCTGCTCTGGGCAGGGACACCTTCCACTAGACCAGGGTACTCAGGGCCCCATCCAACATGGTCTTGAACACTTAAAGAATGGGGCATCTGCAACTTCTCTGGACAACCTGTTCCAGTGCCTCACCATCCTCATAGTGAAGAGAATATCTAATCTAAGCCTGCCCTCTTTTGGTTTGAAGCCATTCCCCCTTGTCCTGTCACTACATGCTCTTGTAAAAAGACTCTATCTTTCTTGGAGGCTTCCTACCTGTAGGGTACTGAAAGGCCACAGTTAGGTCAGCCCAAAGCTGCTTTTTTTCCAGATTGAACTAGAAAAACTTCACATTACAGTAAAACTTTTCACATTACAGTAAAAAGTTAAATAACCACAGATGATCACTGCCTATAAATTGAAGATCTTGAGAAACCTCTATGGCTTACATACCATCATATGTAAACAAGCCTCCAGCTGTATTTTGAAATTAAAGGGATTACTTTTCTAATTAGAGATGCTCAAGAGCCCTCCTTGAACTTCAAGGAAGTACAGAGCCAAATCTGAACTTTGTAAGAGCACACATCACTCAAAATGCCTAAAAGCAAAAGCATTTCTTGAACTTCTCTGTCTTTGCAATGTGGCTATCCTTCAGCAAAGCTTCAGCTGCCAAGGACAAACTGGAAAACATCCTCCTCTCACAGATGACAGTTACTCACACAACAACCCAGTCATTAAATAGTTTGCTGCCATGGGCCTGCTGCCCATTCTTCCTGTGGTAGAGCCTTCCAGGGCCACTGTAATTGCCAGAGGAAGTCAAATGCGGAGGAGGGGTACCAAATTTACAAAATTGCTTCCAGCTAATGAGTTAGACAGTTATTGAGAACATTTCATTGGAAATTTTGGATTGCTCTCATTATTTTTGATACTTGTTCCCTGTTAGGATCCAATTAGTGGGAGATGCCTCTCCTGAATTAATGTTCAAGAAAGAAGTCTGGTGTTAATAATTTTTGCCTGGCTGCCATGGTAAAATTCAGAGGTTGTTACCTCAGGCTGTGGCAGGGGAGGTTCAAATTGGACACCGGAAAGAATTTCTTCACAGAAAGGGTTGTTAAGCATTGGAACAGACTGCCCAGGGGAGTGTTGGAGTCACCATCCCTGGAGGTGTTCAAGAAACAACTGGACTCAATGCTATGGTGTAGTTGACAAGATGGTGATTGGTCAAAGGTTAGAGGTCTTTTCCAACCTAAGTGATTGTGGATGCTTGATTCTGTGACCTGGGTCTTGGCTGTGGAGAAAAATGG
Source organism: Buphagus erythrorhynchus (assembly GCA_013400855.1). Taxonomy (NCBI): domain Eukaryota; kingdom Metazoa; phylum Chordata; class Aves; order Passeriformes; family Sturnidae; genus Buphagus; species Buphagus erythrorhynchus. Next base: position 10,263 of record VZTT01061877.1, read on the forward strand.
GCTTACATAGGAACTCAGGAAATAAATTTTAAATTTGAGGTCTCTAGGACTGCCTGCCCTGCCTCAGCAGAGGACCTAAATGCTGCCAAATTACAGAGGCTACCTTTCTCTTCCTTTAAACATCTGCACTCAAAGCTATTTTTTTTCCAAGTTTATTAGCCTGCTCATCTCATTTGTGGGTTTTCTCCACTGTTCAGGATGACAGCAGACATCTAGGGAAGCTAATTACTGTTCTGTCAAGCCCTCGAAGGTTGCGCAAGCCTTTTGGGAGAACATGTCATCTTTATCTCCAGCACAGATTTTGATGAAAATACCAGTTTAGCTTAGAAGCCAGCTTCCCAGGGGTCTTCCTCCCTGCAACAGAAGCATGGAGCTGATCCTGGCTTGCCAACCCAGGACCCACACAAACCTGTAGATAAGGGAGATGCTGCAAGCAAGGAGACCCCTTGGACCAGCAAGAGCAGCCAAGGCAAGGAAAGTTGGGGAGCCCCAGTTTCTACAGGGCTTACCAAAATTCTACCACTGGCTCGTTTGTTTCAACTGTCCTGCTGTCCTGTAAAGCATGAAGCTGGCAGGAAACTAAGCCTGGCCTGTCATTCAGTGCAGAGGAGAAGTCCTGCTCAGGTCAGGCCTCTGGCACAGTAGAGACCTCCAGCTATCAAGAGATTTCTGATCTGCATGAGGGATATTTCTGGAGGGAAGCAATGAACTGACAGGGTTTTCTGAATGACAGCTTTAGACTGAAAAACCTAAAGCCTATCTGACATAGATTCTCCTACTGACTTTGAGCCCATATCTTACAGCAGCAGCTTCGTCCTTCTCAGTCTCCCACCCCATTCTCTCTATGCTGTTTTGCACATTACAGGAATACCTAGTTTTCTTTACCTTTGAGCTCCAAAAGGTGTTCTGTTCTTTGCTAATCACATTACACCTGGTCATTTTTCATTCTTCGACCTTCTTGCTTTTTAACTTTGTCTACTCTTTGAATTACCCGGAGCTTCAGCATGAGAGAATGCCTACAAAGCTTACGGCAGAATGAACAAGCTGCAAACTAACACACACATGCATATGCAGAGAGACCTTTCCTTGGGGTTTTGCTTCATTTTCTCTCTTCTTTGTTCCAGATCACTTATTAGAAATTCAGAAATCCCTTGAGCCAGTTTCTGAAGACTAGCTGTTCTCCTTGGGTGACATATGGTTGCCACATATGTAGCCCTCCTAAGGACTGTTTCACTCAAATCTTAGTTCTGGGGTGCAACAGGGACTGCGATAGTGTGCTTATTATCCACAGATGACTGAATCTCTCCCGTCAGGAATGCTTGGTACTAGCATTACAATTCCTGTTTTGCCCTCTGGTTGTAATCCCTGCTTTCACTGTGCTTTCACCATCTGTTGCAAACTCCAGCTGTTGCCTTTTAAAGAAACACATTTGGAACATTAGTTGTGGCTCTGAAAAACCTTCTCTCCAGTTGTTTCTGTAAGAATTTGATGTCTTAACAAACAAGTAATGCCTAAGACATACTGCTGCTCTGAACTTCCTCTTGGTCTGTTTAATCAGCTCCTCTAGCTGGAACTAGCTGTGGTTTAGCTTCTGTTGTTTTTTCCTTTCCCTCATTATTTCACTGGGGCAAGCTGTCCCCACAGACTGCTCCCACCTCTTGTGCATCTCCTCCATCTCATTCCTTGAAATTGTTAATGAAAAGATGTTACCTGTGTACGCTTTCCACACTGGAAGATGGGCAGCTTGAAGAGCTTTCAGCCCTGATGGTGAATTCACCTCTACAGCAGCCACTTGTCCCAGTAATTGTTTCAGAGACACAGGCCCCCCAAGACAATGTGGGCTTCTTCTCCTGCAAACTCCGTGCTGTTTTAATTACAGCATCTCCTGCAGACACACAAATGTCTGGCACTGCATTTCCATATTCTTGTTTCAGGAAAACACAGCCAGCAAGGTCTAAATCAAACAAAATCCAACAGAACGGAGGAGTTTGGGAATTCCTCAAAGTGAAACACCATCCCCTCAACACAAGGTTTTCAGTACTGGAAGCTGAAAAATGACTGGCAGCAGAAGGCAGTCCTCATCCAAAGCACAACAATCCGTGTGAATCTTCCCATTTTGGCAATGAACTTTCAGATCAGACCCAAAAACAGCAGGGAAATTTTCACACTAGTGTTACTGTGAAGTTGCAGCATAGATGGTATGAAAGAACCCTCAAATACCTGCTCAGATATTTCAGTATACCTCACTAAGGTAGTTCTGCCACTGCTAATTTTTTGCCTATATTTAACTGAGTCCTTGAATAGTCTGGGAACTGCAGGTCATTAATTATCACAGCCACCCTCAGTGACAGGGTGAGTGAGAACACATGTTAGGGGCAAGGCAAAGGGATGAGACCAGGGAGCTGTGCCCTATCCCCAGGAAGCTCCCCACCTGGTTCCAAGCCAGGAGCCCACCCTAGGGAGTCCTGCAGGCATTCCTAACAGCATCTTCCTCTCAGCCCTGCTCCTGGGGGAGGCTCAGCATCAGAAAAGTGGCAGCCTGAGACCCTGCTGCACCTGCTCACTTCAAGTCCTGGGAAGTCTGAACTTTACTGCAAAAGTGTGGACAACCCCCTCTGAACTGGAGCAAATCACTTTTATTACAATTTACTGTTGAAATAGAAAACCTCCAAACATCATGGTTCTCAAGTCTCCATGACACATCCTGAAGATGGTTCACACTAGAAAGATGGTGGGAGAAAAGTGAGGAAATGGTTGTAAAAAGGAAACATTTTCCTTCATTCTTAAACCCTTTCCAGCTCTTGCAGTCTGAAGCCATTTAAGATATAAAAAGGAATAAGATTATAAAGACTAAGATCACATGTTCTCTGAATGTGACACCCCATCACTGCTGGGATTTTTCAGCTAAGGGAATGCACTTCTGTACTCAGTCCTTGTGTGTCTTCATCCCCTCTGATGATCTGAGGTGACTTTGCTGGCCTGAAGGAAGGTTGAGCAGCACAATTTTGAAAGAGAGAAACAGGTAAAATACTCAGAGAGGGTTTTATGCAAAGGATCATGTATGTACCTGTCCATTACTACTTGGATTCATGCAATGGTTATCAAGGAGTTTCCTGACCTCGTTGCTTTCCGATCAAAACAAAACTAAGCTTCTGGTGCCAGGTCGTTACTAGAAATGCCTTTAAATACCTACACATCCTTTGCTCTACTCACACTTAATTTTAAGCTGGCTTGACAACTAACAATTAACCTGTTTTCCTTTCATTCTTTTTTCCTTCTCTCTTCTGACTTAACCAACTGTGCTGTAGAATACTGACATTGATGCCAGTGGTCTCTGCCTTTTCACTTCCATTTTCCACCTCTGCTATTTGGGCAAAATGCAGTTTTCAGTTTTCTCGTCAAACTCATATATAATGGGTTCAATGTCTTGCTGTTTGGTTTTTTCCCCTCACTGAAATGCATGTCCTAAAATTCATATTTAATTGCAGAAAATGTGTCATTTGTCCAAGAAAAAAAAAAAGATTAAGCACATCTGTCACAAAAGGGAGGAAATTTGAAAATGAAATTACTTGATTTTGCCAACATTTTGTGAGACTCTTTTCCAACACTTCACTGAACGTGTCATGAACACATCACTGTGTGGTCCTAAAATATGGAATCCTATTTGAGCATATTGTTGTTCACTGTCCTTCATGCTCTAAATAATCCTACATTACCAAGACTCCCATGCTTTTTCTAAAGCATTTATATTCCTGTGAGAGATTTTTGGTGTGGTTCCACCTTTACCTTTATAAAGTTTCTTTAAAGAACAGGTGTGCTGCTGCTCCTCTGTTTTTTTCTGCCAGATTGTTGCTGAAAACATATAAGCTCTCAACAGGAGCTAGAGCACAATAGCATTAATCAGTGACTCCTGCCAAATTCTTGCCAGTTCAAAACAGCACTCGGGGGATTATTTCTCAGCCTCCATTCATAATCAGTGACCTCTTGCTTATTATTTTAACTGCATTGACAGTTCTGCTGGATCGAGAGGTTTCCCTACGTGTTCTCTGTTGGATTTGTAGCAGTTTCATTTTAGTATTCCTGAATTCATATTTGGTGCAGGATTTTGCCCCGTTGTAAGTCTCATCCTCAAATGGTTCTGCCCAGTGAATGGGCTTTCTTCTTTTCCCTTTTCTGTGTGCTTTGGTTTCCCTTTCTCTTACAGCCTCAGACAGAGGCAGCAGGGAAAACTCCAATCCTCAAGGACAAGCCTAAAACAGTAGTAGAAATTGTGGGTTTCAGTCTCCTCCATCATTTCCATTTTTCAGGGAACAAAGCCTGTGACACAGTGACACAGCAGCAGCGGCGCAGGAGCCTCCCCAGGGCTCTGTGGTCCCCCCATGGCACCTGAGCTCTGCGGTGCCCAGGCATCATCCAGGCCTGGGTACCTCACCTTCACTTCCAATAGTGGCCACCCGACCTCATCAAGCAAGGGCTGCCTTTCCTGTCAGCACTGGTGATGCTGCAGGTGCCATGAACATGCAGGGAAAGGCAGGAATTATTCAAGCAGTCAAATGGACAATGGGATGCTGTGACCACCATGCTGTGTTTCTCAGTAACTTTACTGTGAGCCACGTGTGCACTGAGCTCAGTTTAAAGATGCTCAAGACAAAGTTATGAGAAGCTTACTGGAAGGTTTTTCAAGCCCTTCAGACAATCCAGGTTATACCATTCCATTTTTAGTTTCTTCTTGCCTGTTTATCACAGTGCTACAATGAATCTCATAGACACATCTTCAGAGGGAAGTGGAAAATATCTTTTACTTTGCCAGCTGCAAAAAAAAAAAAAGTTAAGATTAACGGCTATTGCCAGCTCTGTTAACAATGACTTTTGCAGATTTGTCCAATCTTGGTATTATTTTCATGCACAGTGAATTATTAGCTGTTGTCTCTGTCAAAAGCAAAAAATTCCATTTCTTTAGCAATGTGTTAAAACCTGAAAAAGAAAGATTGTGCTTCATAATTCCTGACAAGATTCCATTATAATGAAGGGAAAGAGTTTTCTTCAATTTTACGTACTCAAAAAAATGATGTCTTAAAGGATGTGATGCCTCATACACAAAGAATATTTTTCCATATTGGTACAGTTATTCTTGGACCACACATCCATTACTGCCCTCCAAGTATTTATTTCATCTAATATGGGAGTGTGTTCTATGGAAGACACATGATGACTTTCATATCACATCAGAATTAATCAAAATACCATAATTTTTATAAGAATCTTTAAACCTAATAAATTCTGAACAGAAATCTGTGATTTATAATGAACAGATAAATCAACCATCTGAATGAACTACGCAATACTGTTTCATCATATAAGTTTGCACCGCTTGGGTTTTACAGCAAAGATAGCTGGAGAAAACCATGACAACTGAAGACGAAAAGCCAAAATCCTTCCCTAATAAAAATTCTTCTAACTTCATTAAATTCAAGCAAGCTACAATGATTTACACTTCACCAGAGTGTTTTCAGCACACTTTCTTTCATAAATAGAGCAGGGGAGAATGGGAATAGTAAAAGGTAGGATTATGAATGAACAAATCAAAGAATGGAGACTTCATGAGTCTGCTAGGGCACCCTGTTGAAATGTAATTCAGCTAGCAAGTAGTGTGTGCTTTATAGTTCTGTGATACACCCAAAAAAAAAAATTAAAAAAAAATAGCAACAAAAAAATCCACAAATACATATCTTTAAAATATCTTTAGAAAAGTAACCTATTAAGTCTGGCATAGCCCTTGTGTCAGATGTATGATGCATGTATGACTGCTAAGAAGTGCCCGATCAATGGTGTGTCACTAGCGGAGCACTTCAGTTGCCCACACATGTCTGGTGACACTTGAGATGCTCCTGAGCATTGTCTCAGCCTCCAGGGGCTCTCTCAAAGGGAACAGGTTTCCCAGGCCTTGGGAGGTGTGTGAGACATCACAGACAACCCTTGGGCATTTCAGACTGAGCAACCTTCTTACATGGGGACCATAATGGGAGCCTTATCTAAGCTCATGTAAGTGCACTGTATGTCCACAACATGGACAGTAAGGCTGATACACTTCTGAAGGAAGGTCTTGAGTCACCCAAGAATTAGCCACCCTTCTAAAATAACTTAGTTATTTTTACCCAGTCATAACTTTACAATCCAAGTGTTTAAATATGTTTTGGTACTACCATGCTGCCACAAATACAGAATTTATACTCTACTCACTCACTTGGCTTCAAAAATAAAAACTGTCCAGCAACTACAAATATAAATACAGTCTTTATTAGGTGGCATTTTGTTATTTTCAAATGGTTTTTCTCGTGAGATGACAATGAATTAATTGACTGACTTAGCTCTTTTCAAGGGCAAGGTCTCAGCATCTGAAGCTTTGTAGGGCAAAGCTTTCTGGTTATTGGTGCGAGTGTGGACTTCATGGTGGTTTAGGAGTTACTTCAAAGATTGGCAGCTTAGTTCAGCTATTCAGATGCTGCTTCTGCTATCAGAGTTTATTTCATTTGCCCATTTTTCAGTACAAGCCATCTATGAATGCTTTGAAGATCTGAAAACTGGAGTTGCTATATATTGGCTTCCAAGTGATAACTGGCTCGATATATTTCACTGGATCAGAAGCAGACATATCATCCTACCCCTGGTTAAAAGTCTTGTGTACTCCACACCTGCTTCAATGTGCCCCAGAGATCCACAAAAGGCATTTGGGCACCTAGCTTTGTCTACGCAGACCCCCCCAGCTGCAATGCTTAGATAGACTGGAAATCTTTACTTGGATTATTTCCAATTCTATCATATAAGCATCTAGATTTAAATGCGCAAATTCCTTAAATGTCATCTTTTGGATGTGCAAATGTGGGTTCTGAGTTTAGCACACACTTAAACTGCTGTGTCTTACAAGCCTGACACACAAAGCCTTGCATGAAAACACACCTGGGACACAGTACCAGAGCAGACATCTGCCCCATCCCAGGTGTAACATGGGTGAAGACAGCTTCCCAGGCAGCATGCCGGGTTTGCCACCATGGTAGATACAACAGTGATGCCAAAGAAGGCTTTCTGAGTGTTTTCTAAGAGATTGTTTCACAGAGGAGACATTAGTCTATTTAATAAATAGTGCAAAGTACATGTAGTCTATACAGAAAAAAAAAACCAACAAGCTAATTATAAACAATTTTGTCTGTATCTTCTATTCCAAATTTCTGTTATTTCTTATTTGTTTTAATTTCATTCTAGTATTTTTCTCAGAGAACTGATATCTTTGCTTTAGGACTTCATTTGCTCTCACTTGTCATAATTTAGAAGCTAATAATCCTCTTCCTGACATACACACTCACTGAAACCCATTATGCCAAGGACAAAGTATTACAGACTCAGGCGTGGGGAGTAGGAATAACAAATGAGAGACAGCAACAGATGTAAATTAACTGCTAAAACCAAAGAATTATATTGTACCCTTCCACAGGAAAACTCTGGGAGGAAGGCAAACAGCCCAGCAGGGCTCTCTATACCCTGGGGATGCTTTCTAAAATCCCTCACCCATCGTTAGCAGCAAACGAATTGATCAGACTGAAGCTTCTCTTTCTCAAAGGAAATGTAGTGGGCTAACAAATGGCAGCTAAAACACAACGTTAAACACAGCCTAGCACTTAGTCTAACCAACTCATGGTTAGCCTTAGGTTGCTTTTAGTTCTAAGTAAAAGCATGGCTTTACTCCAATTCATAGTGTTATCTGTTTTCCTGCACAGCTTGAAATCATGCTCAGCAATTTTTACACAATTGTCTTTTCTTGGATAATTTCTTAAGGATAGGTAGCACTGAGCTGGGCAAGAGTGCTAAAAATGATCAGGACATTTTGATAGCTCCCAGGCTGATTCAGTGTCATGTTTAATGAGGCTTTGGCCAAAGGAATCCCACCTTTATTGAAAAACTGAATGCTTTTAATAACATTGCATTGTACTACAGTTGAGTGGTGGAAACAAGTTCAGGGACTACAGTGGCCACAAACATGGTTTTTAGGGATTCCCCATGAGTGCTTAACATCTGGTACAGATGGAGACGGAAAGTAAATTGGAAGGGTGCAACACCAGGCTCAAATATAAAGGGTCAAACAGCATTTGTCTTTTCACTGTAGGTTTCTGTTTCCAAATTTCAGATCAGGAATCACTTTTCCTAGGCAAAAAAAGAAAAAAAAAAAAAAGCTTTTCTTTTTTGGTTTTTTCAACAGTTAGGCTACTGATTGCAACGTAAGACCACAAAGATTCTTAAGGTGCTGCCTTGTCTCCAGAAGTGACTGCAGGTGACTCACAGCATCCTCAGAAAAGCTCTTCCATGAGTTTGTCCTGTGCCTTTGAGTACATGCAAACTTTGGACATCCATGTCTGTGAGCAGGAGGTTGTAGTGGGGGCACCCTGAGGGTGCTGTCAGCTGAACCTCTTTCCTACTACTTCCATCTGCCAGTGCCCCATTCCTCTACCAGGAGTGTTCTATTGATCCTCCCTTTCAATGCTTTTCATGATTTCATTAACTTCTGTGCTGGCTCCCTTCTGTGCTACTTCATTGACTTTTTCTGTTTTGCTGTTTTGCTTCCTTCCTCTTGTTGTTCTTCATACAGAAGCAGTTTCATACTTTTGATCATCCTCGTTGCCCTTTTCTGAAACTTTTTCAGTGTCTCTACACCTTTTTGAGGGAAAAAGACCAAAAGTGCATGCAGAACAGAAGGAATGAGAAATGGACATATGAAGTGGCATGATGATGACGTCCAGTTTTCTTTCTTTCTTTCTTTCTTTCTTTCCTGGCAAGTTAATACTGGCTTTTCCTTAGACTGCATACTGATAACAAGCATGAATAGTTTTCATGGCACTATCTGTCATAGACTAGAGCTTTTTGCTGTTGAGGGAAGGAGTCAACCCACATTTTAATATATGAAAACAGGATTGGTTTTCCCCCACCTTCATATTTGTCTACATCAAATTTCATCTGTCATTTTATTGCCCACTCAACCTAGCAGGCTCCTTCTGCAAGTCTGCATAATCATCTTTGCTGTCCAGAATAAATTATTAACTTCATATTCTCAGCAAATGCCACTCCTCACCCTGCTTCCATGTCCTGTATGACAGTGTTGAAAAGCACAAGTGCTAGTAAGAATTTCTTTCAGGACTCCCCTTACAATCTCACTTCACCATGAAGAATGACCATTTTCTCTCATCTTTTGCTTTGTTTCTTCTAATAAATTATTTATTCACACATGAACTTTCCCTTCTGCCCCACAGCTGCTTTGCTTCTTTAAAAGCTTCTGGTGAAGGACCTTGCTGAAAGCCTTTTGGAAATTACAGTAGACAGCACAGCCAGCTTTTTCTTATTCAGTTGTTGTTGACATTTTCAAAGAACTGAAGGTCTGAGAAGGTGATGTTCATCTATAAAAGCTATAACAATTATTCTCTAGCAAAAGCGATTGCTGTTATTCCAGCCAAGAAAATTTCCTTGGTGAAATGACAATACAGGGAATCTATCACTGAGGAAACAAATTATTTTCCATATAACTTATTATCCAGAACTCATTTCCAGAGGAAATCATCCACATCAAGAAGTCAGCAAGATTTCAAAGAAGGTTTGGCAATCACAATTTAAGTTCTTTTGCTTGTTTTCCACTAGTATAGGAAGGGATATCGACACTCATGAATGTATTATCTCTGTATAAAAGATCAGGATGAAATCTAATCTAGTAGGTGATCCCAATATTTCTGGATACTCCTTCATTTGAGCCTCATCTGACAAAGAGGAGCACAAAGCTTACATCGGCCACTCCCCGGGCATAGAGCTGCAGGCTATGGAGCTGAACAGAGGAATTGCTTCCTGCTAATCACCAGGCTGCAGCACTGCTTACTTGGCCTGCACATGAGGGTAAAGACTGAGATTAGATTATCTGCAAATGTTTTCAACCGCTTATTGATCTTCATTTTAATGCTGATGCTTGGGTTATAATCTAAGCTAGCTGAGTTCTCAAAATCTTCATTTAAATGACAAAATATCCAGTTTATAATGCTCGTAAAATAAATTGCAGCTCTCTAAATTCAGCCTAATGTTTGTGCTTTGCATGTTTTTCACATTAGTTTGCTCTTCCCTTCCTAGTAATTTGCAGCAGGATGAGATTCTCACACTGTTCAAGTTGAATCTTGTGTTATTCAGTGTATTACAGTTAGTGCTACAGTATTGTTTAATGATAAACATGAGCTGATCAGCACACTGGGAAATATTATGGAGCTCTGCAGCCACATCAGTCTCTTGAGGTGGTTTTTTAGTTTGTTATTGCTTTATTCCACAGACCATTTGGTAAAATGTAGCATAAATTGTGTTTTGGCTTCTTATCTTTTCCTGTGTAATGCTTTGTAACCAGTGCAAATAATAACAAAAAAAAAAAAAAAAAATATTAACCCCCTAGGTTCCATCTTGTTTCTTGAAAACTCCTGGACATGATTTGTAAAGCATATATGTGCCTGCAGGACTAAGCAAGCATAGACAGCTCTGAGTTCGCTTTGCTCTAATCCAGGTACATCTACTTTACAGCTGATGGACAGAAATACTGTAGCACAGTAAATTAGCATGCTCAGAGGACTGTGATTTGAAAATTAATTTGGATAAATCTCCGATACACATCTGTCCACACAGGTTTACTTCAGAAAGTAAAGCTCTGAAGCAGGAAAAAAATAGAATGGCACGGTATTTTTTCTTTATTCCCCATTTTCCATATGCAGGCAATCACTATGGTATTTCAGCATGTCATCCATGCCCAGATACTCTTACAGATATAATTTTCTGTGCATGTAATAACTACAAAAGCAGTGCAGATTTTAGTAGCATTTATTAATTTTATGTATGCAATGATATGCAGCCTGTTGGCATTATGGCAGACAATCCACATCAGTAAGCAGAATGACATTCCCAAATTTCCAGCCTTCAGGAACACAATTCAGTTGCCACTTTCATAAATACTTCTGAACAGCTTCATTTTTGAGAGCAATCCCAATGAAGCTGCATTTTATCCTGTACATCTGCAATTAGATCTGTGTTACTCTTTTGGCCAAAGCATACACTGCAAATTGTAAAGATAACGCCAGAAAAAGAAAAGAAAGAAAATTTCTCAGTTGAAAGAAAAAAAATTCTCAGTTGCTATAAATAAGTGCAGGCAAACATGTCTGACAACAGATCATGAAAAGAGTAATTGAGATCCTCTTTTAAAGTAATTAAGCAACAAGGAGAGTTAACTCAATTGAAAGACAATATCCTTATTAAGGGAGAACAAGATAAAGGAATATGTTGAAATGGATGACCCTTTCCAGAAAAAAATAAACTATTAAGTCCCTAAATTGAATTTCAGTTGTTATCCATTTTCTTATCTAAGCCTGTGTATGTGTGCCTGGTATGACTGCCTATATTTTGAACTCCATCCTCCCTTAATGTATCCATTTTCCCCCCACTGGGTTGTCTCCACAATGTATTTGTACAGCTAATACACAGACAGCAGAGGTTCTTCACGGACATGCTGCTCAGTGAGAACAGCAGCACTTTCCTGTTTGGGGAAAAGAAGTACTCACTAATTGACATACCAGCACTCACTAATTTTCATATCCTGTTGCACTTGTACCTTCCTGCTGATTTCCACGGCACAGAAATCTGCTTCTGTAGCCCCAAAGGAGATCATTAACCCAGTAATTGCTTCTTCTCTGGCTGTTTCCCGTGGTCGGTCTGGTCCTGCATATGGGCAGAGGCTGGGCGAGCATCTGGAGGTGGGGAGGAGGCAGTGATCTGTGGGAATGATCCAGGAGCCAGATGCTCTCTGGTGCCACAGAAGCCCCGGGTGAGTTTTTCTGAGGAAACAGCAGCTGTCCTGATGCCACACCACACAGACAATGGGCTGGCTCCCCAATGCTTGTATATTTTTTGATCTGTACCTGAATGAATGAGGAAGGCACAAGCAAATTCATGTGTCAGGAAGATGGTCACAGATGCTACTTCAGGCTAACGAGCCCGGGTAGCCAGGCTCTTCCTGGCAGTATCAGGGGAAAACAGATTTTGCCAGAAATAAACGAGTAGCTCTTGCAAGGGCTTCTCTGCCCAAGCAAACTGGGGAGATGTTACCAAGTCAGGGTGTGGCACCAGGAGGAGATGGCTGCTCCCCTACACTCAGGACCTCTCCCCTCCCTCGCATGGCTCCATACACAGTACTGAGGCACAGACAGGATAACCCCAGCAGACTGCAAGGACAGAGCCTTTACTTGGCTGTTTCTTCCCTCCATCCCAGCCACACATGCTGCAGGACTTGCTCCCCTGCATGCACAGACCTGGGAGGCACCACTGTCCTGCCAGCCCCATGGTGACAGCCTGCCTTGTCCGGGCTGGCCAGGTTACAGGAGCTCACTGCTAAAAGGGACAAAGCCAGTGCAAACAGGACATGGCTCTGCTCCCTGCCATTTTCAACAGTAGGACCTACCCCAAATCCTTCCTCATCCAGAGCTATCCCTAAACTCCCCTGAACTCAGCAAGAGTCTCCTTTTCCACAATGGGTTTGGAGAGCGGTCATCCAGAGAGCTACTAACTAAATTCAGTGAGATGCATGTGCAAAAACAAAGGCGGGATTGAACCGAGAAAGGAATGTTAATAGGTGAAGGAAATTGTATTCTTCTTTGCTGTGGTTTTTTTCTTTTAAATGTCATTTTCCCTGCATGTAATTGTTGCACTTTGAAGAAAAAGAGCACTATCAAATGCAGTCAGCTGTGGTTCAGGCACTCTGCCTTTTCTTTGTAATCTAAAGCATTTACAAAATACTCACATTTTAAAAACCTTTGCTTTTTCTTCTGTAAGTTACCGATTTTGTTTTGCTACAGTCTATGTACAAGGTAACTCTGAACATTTTTTTACTAAAATTTCATTTGAATCAAATGTTTTTAATACAGACAGTACATAATAGATGGATTCTTTATGTCTGGATATTCTTCAAATTGGCCTAATTGTATTTTGGTTTTTCTTTTAAATTTCATCAATTTTAGCTGAACCATATACCTTGAAAGTATTGCACCCCACAGCTACATGTGGTATATTCCTAGTTAATACCACCCTTCCTCATTTCCTGCCATTGTAAATTGGTCACTTTGCATTATGCAAGACAGACTGTACTAAATGAATTCTCCAATGCTTCTTTCTTTCCATATAATTGCAGATGTTGACTTACTAGATTAAAGTAACCTGCTTACTGACATCTAAGTAGTTGGGCATAAGAAACAACATTATTAATTATCTTCACTGACATGAAGGCCATCAGTGCCAAGGACAGCTGGCAGTCAAGGTTTCCCATGTGACTTGTGTTGGGAAGCCAAAGAGGAATACCTAAGCTCAGAAGTGGCTTATTTAAATTCAGTACAAAAGCATTTTTCTCTGCCCATGACCACTTTCATTAAATGAATCTTAATCTTTCAACAATGATGTGAATGCCATTATGCAAATAAGCAACTGCTTTTCAGCCTTGCAGAACGATGTCACTCACCTACACAAAGGTTTCTTGAGGGTCTTTCACAGTGGCAGTCGCTGAACTTCACAAATACCAATTTGTAAGTATTGCATTCCATGATAATGATTTTTTCTGTGAGACTGCCCACTTCTAAAGCTGTATCTTGAAGCTGAGAACTAATGAAATGTTTAATAATCTGGAATAATTCACCTCTGTGCATCAGAATGTTGTTAAAAGGCTCCCATCTGATGACGCCCGCAGCTGGCACGGTACGCTCTGTATTTATCACAGTGCTACAGATAATATTAGTATTTAATGACTGTGCACTGATAAACTGAAACTGGATGAATAGGCTGTCTTTAATCTCATTCTGCTTAAGGTGACATGAACTTTCATTTATGTCACAGCCACATGCAGCTGTTCAGATGCACTCTAAAGACGCTGAAAGGAATACTCTATCAATCCACAGCCAAATGAATGACCATAAGAATGAGTCTGTTGTCTTCCTGTCGCTGGATTGCTTTAATAAAAGCATTTGTATTCCAGGAAGCAGGCAAGAATATAATTAATCATTGACACAACTGAGTAGGCACATTGTGTAAGTGATTCATTAGGAAGCAATTTCAAGAATATTTATTTTGATGATATACATTTTATAATTCATTAGAAACACAATGAAGTGAATGCTCACTTCCTATTTTTATACCTTTGAATTAAATATAACTGCATCCTTGCTATCTGTGGATCTCTGCAAAGCTTTGTGTTTGAAGCAGAATGTAAGAACTGTGATCATGATAGTTAATCATATGGGGAACCTGTTTAAAGACTTGGAGTCCCCTTTGTATTGATGATCACAATTCATAGAACCACTGGAATACTTGGGTTGGAAAAAACCTTTAAGATTATTGAGTTCAACTGTTCAGATCAGAAATATGAAATTCGTGGTGGAATTCACATCTCAGTATTACTGATAATCCCTTGGCAGGTAAGTCTACAACTAAACTAGTGCAAGCACATGCAAGAACAGATATTTGCAATGATTTTTCCATACTCCAGCTGCACTTCAATGGGTCTAGATATGGGCTGAATTCTCCACATGCCATGTCACTCTTCTGTACCTACATGGAGTTTGGTATGCTACATGATTTTTCTCTCTTTGAATACTTCAAGATGAAAAGTTTGGTTTGAAGAGGAGGCTTTTTGATAAATATTTGAGTGGCATTTCTTAAACTTCATAAGCTTTCATGACAAGCCTGCTCACTAGGGCTCACCTGGGCTCAGTTTGCTGCTAGGGCTCAGTGACTTATGTTACCTAGACTTTCCACCTGCAATTAATCTAACACATTTCTGTAGATGCACCCTCGTAACACAGTGCTACAATGGATGAACCAAGAGGTAAATGACATTGTATGTGTGTCAACTGAAATTGGTGCAACTCTAAGCTAGTCCATACTTGGTTTTAACAAGAACACAGGCTCCCCCAGGCAAACAGATCCCTTGCATTAGCACATCTGGTCATCTGGATCTTTCGAAGTAAAGATAATAATTTATTTAAAAGATCTTTATCTATTCTTAATGACAGTGCTTGTGAAAGTAGCTTGACTGGTAAGGACTGAGGCAGAAGGCTTCTGGGAACAGATGAAGGGTGAGACAGAAGAAGGTGAAAAAGCAAAATGAGCAGTGAGAGTGTAGAGTTAAAAATAAATTGTTGTAAATCTAAGAACCATTGAAAACTTTACGTAACTAGTGAAATATTTGACATGCAAGCTTAGGCTGGGAATTAAAGGTTTCCTTCCTTTTTCCAGCAACATCTAGTAGGAGGCTGATGACAGCTCAGAACTTCAGCAAGAGTGTCAGATACTGCTAACAGAAATAATCTCTACTCCTGAAGTCTTTAAACATTTGTGATGGAAAGTACCTGCTTTATCTGCCTGACTATAATATAACTTTTTCACTTTCACACTTGATATCTTCCACGGTTACATAATGCTTTGAACAGCTTTTAGGTTTACACTCTGTATTTTTAACTTTGCATTCTCACTCCTGAGCAGACACCTTTCTCGGGGGATGAACTAAACTACAGCTCTGCAGCGATGCCAACAAACATCAGCCCAGTGAAGCAGCTCGTCTCACAGAGCCACGATGCAGCCACATCCCCAACAGACCCATGGTTAAAGCACCCATCCAAGCAGCTGGAAGTCTAGAACAATTCAAATCTGAATCCCTTTTCCACCATACAAGCACTTACTGTGCTCTATTTGCCAGCTTCTGAACACCCTAACCCTGCCCTGGGTGTACCCAGCATCTGTGGGGTGTATCTGAATGAGGCAGCAATGCACACAGTCCAGCTCTAGTGCTAGCCTCCAGATTTGATTCTGTAACTTGTCATTAAACTATATAAGCTGCAAAGTAGAAGCAAAAAAATGCAGGTCTTTCCCACACTAAGTGCTCTGAACACGGGGCTTTCAACACATCCCTTGTTTTTGCACCTTTCTTTTTATCCCCTGGAATTCTTAGAGCCTTCTCTTGTTCCTACATTTGCCATCAGATGGAATTTTTGCAGGGCTCTAATATTTGAGGGCGAGAGAAGCAGGCTCTGAGCCTGACCCTGGTTCTGCTGTGGTCCAGCCTAGCAAGGGCTGTGGAAAGTGCCTTGAGCAGAGTTGCTCTGGCCACATACAGAAATCAGAGAGGGCCCTTTACAAACCTAAACCCAGAAACACACTCACTAATTGCATTTAAACATCTCCTCCAATAGCAGCCACTGACTGGGATTTATGTCTTTTTGTTACAGCTAAATCCTACACTGGGTACTTCTTCCACCTCTTACAGCTTGTAGCATTTGAAATGAGCTCAGGATGGGAAGAGCCAGTTTCCAGAAGGAGAAATCTCTGTGGTCAGCCTGCTTCAAGGCACAAGGCCACTTGGACAGTGAGCTATGTCTCCCACACCCTTCCTTATGGAAAACTGGGTGAAGAAGCAGCTAAAGTTCTCCACCTTAACTCCAGCTGAGGGTACAGAGACTTCCAATTCCAAGTCCATTGTCTGAGAGCTTTTACATGTGCAAAGATAAAAACTTAAATGTACTATTTAGCATTTTATTTTGCTGATGTCTAAAATACCAAAAACAACAAAAACAACCCTTCTCCCTAAATTTAAACTATAAATTTATAAATTAAAACGTTTTTATCTTTACTTAGCAGGGAATGCTGTTAGTTGAATGACATTTTAAAAAAGGTTTCCAGTTTTAATTTTCTCAGTTCTGCAGGCTGGATATGATATAAATTACAGTATTACGTTGTGTTATGACACGACTTGATGGCGTCTTGCTTGTAAGTGCTAGCAACAAAAACTAGTTCACTATAAAAAAGCAAACATGATTCTATTTACTTCATTACTCACAAATAAAGGGAGGAGGAGTTTCATTAGAACTCAACTATACATAAGTCTGCTAAAACCTTTTCCAAGTACAGAGAGAGTTTAATTCTCTTTCCAAACTGACTAAGAGCTCCTACAGAAGAGCCTTCTTACGACTACCTGGGAAGAACATTACATCCATAGTGGAAAAGAACATCGCTTCTTAAAGAGGTAATTCATCATGCCACCTGCTACCATGTCCTCATGCTTCATAACTTATTTTTATTGACCAAGGACAATGAAGAGAAAGAAAAATGCAGTAGAGCTGTATTAAACATTTTAAAAGTCTAAGAAAATAGAAAAAATCTTCCCATTAAACAGTTATTGATAACTTCTCCTCTTAGAGGACAGCATGATGTAGTGAATGCATTATTTTACTTCAGAGATAATGCAGAAGGCAGCCACCTGATGCTGTAAGTCAGTCTCTCCTTAAGCACTTGCTGAGGAAATAGATGGGCCTGTTTTCTAGACAGTGAAATCATAGACTGAACTTTCTTTTTCTTCTCTCTGGGAGAAGTTGCCAGCATGCCCAAGGGAAGGTCTGATGCCAGCTCTAAGGGGGCACTTTTGGATGCCTGCTTGGGTAATTCTGCCTTGGCTGCAGCAACAGTACAAGAGGCATCTGGAGACAAGGCAGCGGAGAAGCCAACAGCAAGGCTTTCTGTATGTTTTATAGAGCTGCCAGGCTTCTCATAGGATGAATCATGTCCGGGTATAGGTGTGTCTAAGGTCCAAAAATCCAATAGCAGGTGTGAGAAGAAGGAGCTATTTAGAGTCAGAAGCTCACAATGCCCAGTTTCATGGCTAAGCAGTGGGACTGGACCAAAGATGCCTGTTCAAGTGTTCAGGTTCCTGTCCAGCCCAACTGGAACTAATCTTGCCCTTTCTGCTATGGGTTCCCAGCTGGCCCCTGAGGCCCCTTGGCCAGCAGCCTTCCTACCCTCTGTGCAGAGCATTTGCCACAGCTGAGCCTCTCTCTTGATCCAGGGTCATAAAGTCTCCTACAGCCTCTCGAGTCCGATATTGGATTTCTGAATCTTACCACAGGCTCCCTTGTAAGTCTACCTTTAAGTAGGACCTTTATATCTTGCCATACTGCTGCAAAGAATAATATTGGTTATAAATTGGCTTTACATTTACTAGATTATCTGACCTTTTAGAAATAGACCATTTATATAAGTACAACCAGCAGTTTAAAAAACATCAGTGTAGTCTGATGACTCAAGTGGTTGGTTCAAAGCACACTGGGCAGAGCTAGTCTCTTTGTAGCACATGGAAGCTTTACCATCTTATTGTTGCCTCCCTTGGGTCTCTCATCCGGGTTTGATTTCCAAGGCTAAATTGAGAAGGTCATTCACAGTCTCAGTCTTACAGCACTAGATAATATTGACGTGGAGTTGATTGATTTAAAATCAAAAATATGATAGTGGTTCTTGTTCCTTGATGATCTATATACCTCTGGAGGATTATGATGGCCATTGCTTCCAACTAAATACAACTCAAAAAGTATCTTACTTTTGAGTATGCCATCCATATTTTCTTGCTTCTTTTAGGGTGATTAGAGGGAATATATTTTAATTGATGTTACAGTGGTTTATTGGATTAATGTAATCTCAGTAGATACATAGATCAAATAAAACACTTTAGGATTCTTCTTTTATTATGTATTTCCTCGTCCCTTTGTTATCGTTCCACTGAAGAGTAAATATAACAGGCAAATTTATGCCTAATGCAATAATGTATAGATCTGAATATATGCTTTCAACTCCACCCAAGTATAAAGAATGAAATGGGAAATTAATCAGTACTGCCTCAGTTTTGCCAGAAGTCTCTCAACTTATACTGCTAAAATTAAACTAGTTGTGAAAAAGCATGCCTGAAAGGTAACTATTGGAGCTGCACTGCAAACCCCTTTAAATGTTTCATTAACTACAAGAACCTTAATACATAATCTAATAGATATATAAAAATACTTTTCCCCCTCAAAAATAATAAATATAAAAATAAGCGCTGCAATCAGATAATGAAGATTTGAATATCCATAACCCAGGATAGCCAAGAGTGCTCTGGCTCGTTGCTTTCTCAAGTTTTAAGAGAATCAATTATTCAAAAAATGTATGCATCGTCTTCCCTGGCAAACATGGAGCTAAAAAAAAAATCTTTGAAAATAAAGAATCCTCTCAGGAAAGCAAGTTCTCAGAAGTGTTGACCCCTTTACCTAGAGCAGGACAGGTTGCTCTCTCCTTTAACTTCTGGAGAAGGTGCGGTCAGTGCCCTGCCCTGCGTGCCTGCCGGCCGTGGGACCTCAGAGCTGGCCACCGGCACACACACAGGCTTCTCCACTCCTACCACTTAGAACACGTTATTGCTTATGCTCCAGTTACTGACAAACAGCTTCTGTAGTAACAGGAGTCGCACATTCTATAGCCTGTGGTTTTTTCCTATCTTAACAACTTGTAAATCTGCCTCCTCCTCCTCCGTCAATAAACTCTCTCTCCGAGACACAAAGTGGTGACCAGAGCAGCGCGTAGCTTGCACACGGAAAGGTTCATACATCCGCATCTCTGTGCTCCTGGGGAGGCGTTTGCTCCTTCGGAAAAGAACTGACTGAAAACCGCGTATGAATGGCACGCCAGCCTTGTGATGAACGCGACCCTGCAGGCGTGCATCCCCCTTCTGAAGAAACACCTTGCTGGGGTGAGTAGATGAAAGAAAAGACAACTGTAATTTCATTTATTCCAAAGCAGCAGCTGCGGACAGTTTAACCCCAGACAGCTGCGCCAGGAGTGGCAGGTTTTGGGTGACCCGTCCAGCCCGGCGGCCCTGCCCGGAGGGGCTCTGCGGGACAGGCGGCATCTCCCGCCGGCCCGGCCCTGCCCGGCCCGGCCCGGCCCGGCTCCCTCGGGGCTCCCTCGGGGCTCCCCCGGAGCTCTCCCGCGGATCTCTCCCGGGTTTCTCCCGGGGCTGCCCCGCTCCCGCTCCCCGGTGCGGCGGAGGCGCCTGCGCGCTGCGGCCGCTCGGTGCCGGCCCCGCTGGCGCCGCCCGCAGCTCCCGCGGCTCCTCTGCCTATTTTAGTCACAGCCGCGGCTCCGGGACCGCCGCGGGGCTGCCGGCGGCGACGAGAGG
>VZTT01061877.1:30355-47946 GCA_013400855.1 Buphagus erythrorhynchus
CCGGCACCGCCGCGCTCCGGGACATCCGCGCCGGGGCAAGGGCGGCGGGAGCGGCGGTGCGGGCGGCGCTGCCCGCCCCGAGGGTTCGGCGGCGTCCTGGGCGCGGGTTACGAGGGGTCACTGTCCCGGGAGGGAAGCCCTCCCCCCTGCGTGCCCGGCGGGGGTAACCGGAGCTCCCGAGCCAGCCCTGCCTGGAAGTTGGAGAGCTCTGCCGTGTCTCCTCTAGAGAGGAGCCCGACACGCTGCCCAGCGCTCCTCCCTGCCACGGCGCTGTCTGAAGTGGGATCCTTGGTTGTGTGTCTCGCCTTAGGGTTTGTCCCTTAGGACAGCGGGGTTTCTGGTTCTGCCCGGGTGCTGCCGCTCACTGATAGAAGAGCTGGCTTGGGGAGTATCTCTGCTGTCACAAAACCACCTCGGGGATTTCCTCCTCCGGCTGGGGTTTGCCTCCTAGGCTGGCATTATTTGATTCTTCTCCCTCTCCATCAACTCATGGTAAGAGCAGATGAACCCTGAAATTGCATTTGCAGTTGCTCCTTTCCAAAGATAGAACGAGCAACACAAAGCACTTTTCTTCCCCAAACTACAATTTTCGTTTTGCCAAACACATTCTTCCAAACTCTAATATTTTATCACATTTTCTTCATCTGTTCTATAAATCTTTGTGTGCCTTTAGACTGTCAATCACTTTATGGGCAAATATTTTACGTAGCAGATCTCTTACAATACTGAATCACAGAGTGTACACACTGATAGTGTTACAGAGATGTCATTGATGAAACCTGGGTTCCAGAACTGGGGCTTCTTGCTAACTTCTTTGTTTAATGGGAATATGATTGTATACATACAAGTTAAAATGTCTTTACTGACCACAGCAAAACAAGGGATGATTTCCACTTCTGCAGAGCTGGTCCTGTTCAGGCTTTCCACAAAGTTACATGTGGTGCCAAATACGAAAGTAGCTTGAAATGTCAAGTTTTAAAGAAATGCCTTGTCTGCAAAATAGTAAGTACACTGCAAGTCCTCTAGTGAAACAGACGAAAATGGTAACTGTGGTCACTTGTGGTTCCTGACACAAACTGCCTTCACAGATGTCTTATAGCTTTTATGACAAAAGTTGAGAACAGACAGTTTATTAAGGGTTCAATAAAAGTGTTGTTAACTGAAGCTATGTTTGATCTTTCTATTACGTGTGTGGGTTCTTCAGAGAGGAGATTTTATTTTGTCATTTTAGTGTGTTCCCCTACTTTTCAAAGAAGAGCTCTGGTCAGTGTCTCCAGATGATGATAGGCAGCCTGTGTTTATGTGTTTGGACTCATGGCACATCTCTGTAAGCCAGCTGTTTGTGCAGGTATGGTGTGGTGAACCAAGCCTCTTTTTTGGGAAATAATGTTCATATCAGGTGATTGGTTTCATGGGAATACATTCCCATTGAAAGGCACTACTGTACCATACAAACTCATTTAAGCAGAATTCTGCAGAGTTCGGCTGTAGTTCATTAACCCACTCTTAAAGCACCTGTGAAATATGGCTTGTGGCTGCTTTGTCCACTATTAATTTAAAAGCTGAACTGCAGAGAAGCTTTAACTTGTACTTCCTTTCAAGTTTTATTCTAAAACACAATAAAACAGATCTCCTGAATTGTTTTTTGGTAATACTATTCAATATTCAAGACCCTTGGTCAAATCTATCCAAGTGCTGGCGATCTTAAAAAAAAAAGTCTGACTACCATTCTGTATTCATGTTTCTTGGAGCAAAAGAACTTAAAATTAGAGAGGGGATTATACTTCTTAATTTGGTGGGAATACCATATCTACTTATAGTTCATTAATTCTGATTCAAATAGAAAGAAATATGTAAATTTTTTTTCATTTCAGACACTGTCTAGATGATGAAATAGACAGCATCTTCAACGTTGACTTTGCAACCACAGAGGGTTGCATTGTATATGTTACAGTGATAAATGAGGAATCGTTGAAGTACTGGAAGTTGTGTTTAGTTAGCTGGTCTTTAAGTAATTAAAGACTAAATAAAGCAGCTTCACTGTATGCAGTGCTCTTAATGAGTCTTAAACTGTTCTTTCTGTATTATTGTGGAGTTTCTTTTTTCTCTCAAGGCCTCCCCCTGCCCAGCTTTTTTCCACTTCTTAAAAAGATTTGTAGGAATTTAAACAAATTGTAGGCAAAACCAGTCTTTCCCAGCTGCACCCAAACAAGCTCAATGAGTGGAAAGTCCCATGAAACGTCTGCTGTTGAAGAGCTGTGCTTTGGAGACAGCACCTCTGCATCTGCTGCAGCAGGGGGATGGGAGACAGGCCCAGCTGGTGAGGAGGATGAGCAGTCCCTGGCATCGTGCCATTTGGTGGGTTCTGCATGTGGAGCATTGAGTTCAGTGTAGAGGTGGCATTGGGGTGTCTCCAGGCTTGGCCAGCAGCTGGCTGAAGGGGCTGCTTGATTGAACAAACTTAAGCATGGTAGCCTAAATTCTGCCTGACCAGAGCAGGGCTTTGGCCCTGGAAAGTCCTGCTTGGCTGGTGGTCATGTCTCAGAGCTGCCCTGAAGGCAGTGAAGCACCACTGGTGGCTGGACATGCCCCAGCTGCCTGTTGTGCAGCTCTGAGCATTCCCAGCAGGATGCCTGTCTGGGAAGGTATCACATCACATGGATGATGTCAGTGTGGCAGGTCCCGTTTGGGAATTGCAGCCCAGGCAGGTACTGGAAGGATTAGTAAGAGTGTGGTCTGACTGCTTTTCCTGAGGCACTTCACCTTCCATGTGACAGCCCCTGCCCAGAGCACTGGTCCAGTGGGTGAGACAGCGATGAGACATGAATGGGACACAGGATGCCTGCCTCAACCCGAGGGAGTGCTAATCCATCTTCTCCCATGAGCGTGCTCCCAGTGACTCATTTTGACTCGTGTGGGTGGGTCACTTGCTGCCCTTCTTGTTGCAGCTGTGATGTTGTGCAGAAGGGACACAGAACTGCACTGCAGTCCCTCTTCATTCTGCCATGAGGATGCTCACCCAGGGGGTGGGATCCTAAAGCTTGGTTGCTCGGGTTGCAGACAGGCTCCACGGTAAAGCATTCACATCCCTTTCTTTGAACACATCCCTTTCTTTGAAAACCATTCACAGGAAGGGATGCTGGCTCCACACGGGTGAAGATTTCATCTATAATGTCTACAGGAGGAATAAATTGGGAGATATACCTATGTTCCGTATTTTCTGTTGTCTAAAGTAGCTCTTACTTGGTATCTGAGGTTGGCTTCTGAATTTCTCTGGGAAGACCAGCTCCAAAAATATCTAGGTATATACAACTTTTTTATATCAAGTAACTTAAGACAAAAGTCCAGGAGATATTGTTGTGATCATCTAATGTGATTTCCTGTTGCATGAAAAATAGAATTGTAGTAAATAACTTTTTGAATAATAGTATACCTAGATTTATTTTAGGGACCCGACAGCATCTTAACTTCTTTAATTCCCAGCAGAAGAAATCTCTAAAGCCATTCTACTAATTCATTACCTTTGTTCTGTATGCTTGTGTGTCTTTGAAGTCTGAATATGTCTAGTTTTATAGTGACTGATTATCTTGATACCATTGTCTTTTAGGTTGTGTGGTCCTTTTCTTCCTCATTTTCCTTCCACCTTCCTGCAGGCTGTATTTTGCTGGGGAAACATTGTGTTTTCCAGTATTGTAATTACAGCTTTCTCTAGGATATAGCCTCAAGAAGTTTTAGGTAATGTAGCTCGTGTTGTTAGTTACTGTCCTTATTGCTGCATGCACATTCTCAGCCTGAAGTGTGTCCAGGGAGAGTTTATCACTGAAAACAGCTGGTTTACCTGCCCATACTTGCCTAGAGGCACATAGCCATAGCTCTCTGTAGATGCAGAGCACCTCTGTGCCCTGAGTTAGGCACTGCATTGCAATTGAGTTTGATTCTCTCAGTCCCTGTGGGTATCTAGCCCCCCTGCAGAAGGAAAGTAGCTTGGGGAAAGTATGCAACATAAACAGGGATTAGGAGAGATAGGTGTCAGTGGGGGCCACAAAGGGGATTCCAGAGATGTAGGGGCGGTGGAAGGGAGGGGTATCTCAACTGACATATGCCTTTACATTGCATGTGAAACTACTTGATGAAATTAAGGAGCAGTTTCTTTTTATAATCTAAATGATTGCTAGACCAAATGTAATTTGTGAGCCTAGAGGGGGTGCTTGGAGCTCATCCCTCTGGAAATGGGGGGTGTCTAGGCCAGGAGGAACACCCTGGCTGGAGGGACTGCCTTGCCCCTGGTGGAGCTGCTGGAGTGTTGACCCAGGCTGTGACTCCTAGCTCATGTATAAACATACACACTCTAGTGTGATAAATCCACATCTTGTGCAAAGAAATGTATATGCTGTAAAGGAAAATCCTTTTGCTTCCAGTCCTGTAGCAAACAATTCACCCAGGCTGGTTACACCATTAGCATGTACAGCTCTGTAGCCTGTCAACATATACAGTGTGAAAGTGCTGAGGGCTTTCTTTCAGAGTACTTGGGATAAGGCAACTAAAGAATGGACTATTCAAGTTCCGAAGGGCTTCATTTTTGACTTAATTAAAGAATACCAAAGAGAGAACTGCTAATGGCCTCAGGGCTTTTAGGGTTTCTTTTTTGCAGGAATTATTGTGATCC
Source organism: Buphagus erythrorhynchus (assembly GCA_013400855.1). Taxonomy (NCBI): domain Eukaryota; kingdom Metazoa; phylum Chordata; class Aves; order Passeriformes; family Sturnidae; genus Buphagus; species Buphagus erythrorhynchus. The sequence continues at coordinate 35,022 of VZTT01061877.1, forward strand.
AGACACAGTAACTAACACTCAGAGCTTCTCAGAGTTGAAATTGAATCATCAGTGACAAAAATGGGGTAAAGTATGTGGTTCTCGAGCAAATTTAAAATGTACCTAATAGGCTATTCTTTGTGTGAACACTGCAATGTAGGGGGGAAATCCCCATTAGAGGAGGGGGAAAGTTGTAATGTGCATTTGTACAATGCAAATTCTTTATGTTTTGACTGGTTTAGTGTACTGTTTATATGAAATTTTAAGTTGCCAGCAGGTATTTATTTGGTAATGTATAAGTGAAATACTCCATTTTTTGCTTTGAAACTCCAGCAAACTCTGATTTTAACACTTTGTGATGACAACTTAGTCCTCTCAGCACTGCTGTTCAAAGAAGTCCGTGCCACCATATACTGCTCACGTCTCCAGCCTGGGCTGATTTTTCTCATCACTTCATCTGCTCCTGCTGGAGAAGGTGGGATGTGTGGTGGGGCAAGACACTCTGAAGCATGTCAGTAATTCAGCCTGTGCTGGCAGGGCACGTCTCCTTCCCGAGCTGGGAGGACTCATCCTGCATGAAGCTCTGGTTTTGGCAGCCTGCAGATGCCAATGTGTGTCATTTTGATTATGGCAGCCCCATGGCAGGGAGCGTGCTGTGCATGGTGCTCCTTCTCCATAGGCAGGGGAGGGGGTAGGAAGTACTCAGTGTTTGCTTGGGAAGACACAGTTCTTCAGCTTTATCAGCCAAGGCATGTGTTTTAAATGCAGTTTCCTGCTTGCTGGATCACCACCATCAGATGAACTTGTGGCAATAACTGTTCACCACGGCCAGGGTGATGGAAGCAGGACACCAAACAAAGCAGAAGGGCAAAGTGACAGTGACACCTCAGTCACCTCAGTGACAGGATGGTGTCCCCTCCGGGTGCTTACAAATGGTAATGTTGTGCTGCTGTGGAGGATGACTCAGTTGGTATTACAGATGTTTGGTTTTTTGGTTTGGGGGATTTTTTTTCTCCCCCACAACCTCACTTGCAGTAGGTGAATGGCCTAATTAGAGTGACTGTTCCAAAGTCCTCAAGAGTTTAAATTTTGGACTTGTAGGAGCTATAAAGAAAAATGTGAAAGGTCTTTTCTAGTGCTAAATACCTTTCAAAATTGGAAATTTTGCTATACTTAGACTCATACCTATTATTATCTCTGCTCTATTTACAATTGCCAACAATTTTTAGCTCCCAAATATTAGAATAATTTCTTATTTGAGAAGAGCTGCATTCTCTCTTTCTGCCTGCAGTTCGCTGGCAGCAAGCATGCCTGCTCTTCACCATAACCCTGAGAAATCAGTCCCATTTAGGAGAAGGTTTTGTCTGTATTTCCAAAGGATTTGGTTTTGCCTGCACACCTTGTGTAGCTCAGGAGAGTGTTGTGCTGGTAAGGCTGTGCCTGGGCTAGCACTGGCCTCCCTCCTTTGCCATTCCTCTTGCCTGGAAGAAGAGAGGCCTACTCCAGTCTGGGAGATGCTGCAGCACAGTAAAAGTTCTCATTGTGTAGAACTAATGGAATAAGTGGGAATTTTCCACACAGTGGTTTTGGAAGACAGGTCCCATTCTGAAAAAGAACAGTTACAAATGCAGAACAGATTTCTCAGGACTTTGTTTTTGCATATGGTGACCCTGTATCCATTTCCTAGTGGTGTGCTGTTCTTTCCAAATTATTTTGGCCCATCTTGTCATGAATAGATGCTTTACAGAAGCACTGTGAGCAGTAATGTTGGCAGACTGAGAATGCAATAAGTGAACTAAAAATTGTACATACATTCTGTGAAAATACTATTATGTCATGTCAAATTACTGCAATATGTGACCTTACATGATAATAAGATGTTGGTAATGTAAAGTAAATGACTGATCCACCATAGTTTTGTTTGTGGCATGCATACAGTTTCCAGTGTATCCCCTCAGTCATGCTTCCCTTCAAAACACTGATTTTTATTATTTTCATTTAGAAATTAGAGTCTTCAGTAAAACTACTTGGAGCAAAATATTGGCAGAAGAGTAGAAGTATTAACAATAATCCAAAATCACTGTTATCAATTATTCTGTTTTAAGCAAACAATCAGTCAAATAAAAAAAATATGCCACTGATTTCTGTCCATGTAATGGAAATACTGAGTGGATTCAGAACCCAAGGTCTGGGAACTGCATGTTCCAGTTTTATTTGCTTTTGATTCAAAAATCCTAAACCCCTTGGTCACAGAGGTTGATTCCTAAAATTCCTCATGATCGTACCATACCTAGGTAACTTCTTTATAACTGATGCAGTTTCCATCTCCCAGTCTCCAAGGGATAAATCCTACATTGAGGGGGATCCGGTACCAGAGGAGAGTATTTGGATAAAGGAACAAACTGAAAAGGTTATAGTTGTAAACTACCTTATTCTGGTAATGCTGGTTCTTACACTGCAGGAGGATTTTGAGCATTGTAATTTGGAGAGATTCTGTGCTTATTAGCTGTGGTATTTTTATGGGCCAGTGACTTTCCTATCACCACTCCCAGAGAGGGAGTCTCTTCCTAACTTCTTGTTCTGAGCTTTGCTGCTCAATTGTTTGAGATTTTATATCTTTATTTAGCACCACTGTTATTCAATCATAGAATTAATGTTGAGGTTTGAATAAACTTTAAAGAAGTAATGGTGTGGTGGCTAGGAAATACGATACAAATTTTCTTTATTAATTTCTTAGACCTGTCACTGTAAAAGAAGCAGCACTGAAAGCCCTGATGAATGATGCTGGATGCTTCACTGCAACAGCAATGCTTTTAAAGTATTGACTTTTGTGGCTTTTGTGAGGGGAAAAAAAACCAAAATTCTTTGATATTCTCGAGAATCTGATAATTTTGATAACAAGATAGTTCTTAGTTTCCTTGCTGTTCTACCAGGAAAATAACAAGACAGTAAGGCTTTGGAAGGTTTCAATTCTGATTACACCACTAATATATTCTGGCTTTGCAGTTTCTATCATGTATAATCTCACATTGAAGCATGTATTTTTATTTTAAAAGACAGATATAGAAAGCTGGTTTTGACTTTTTGCTTTTAGATTTATTTTGGGGTTTCTTTCATGCTTCTTGGTTCTGTGTTTTCCTTTTAAAACTCTTAAGAATACATCACCATATGAAAATGATAGCATGTTTCACATTTTAGAGTGTTGTACAATAAAATTATGTGGTCCATGGCATGAAACTCTATGATGTAGAACTTTGACTGTTATAAAATTGCTTTGTAAATGTCCCTTGAGTCATATTTTGCAGGACCACTTACTTCACGTTCTAATAATATAATCTGTATCAAGATGGCTTTAAGTTTTGTAGTCTTCCTTATATATGACGGGGTTTTTGCCTGTTGTCCTTGGAGTAGGAAAGGCCATCCCCTGTGACACTTGGGTTTTCCTTGTTGTGGTGTTTGGGGATGGAGTTTGTTGTCTCCTGGAACAGAGAGCATCTTTGCTCAACCCATTAATGAGAATGATTTGACCAAAATCCAGAGAGAGATGGAGGAGGTGAACAAGGAAGAAGAGTTCACTGTCTCATCTTGTTAAAGAGCTGGGTAGGACATTTTAAAAGGCTCTCAGGGAGCAGGGTCTGGACCAACAATGCTAACTACCTTCTCAGCAGTGAGGCTGTACAGAGGCTTGTCACAGGACGTTGTGAATGCAGCACAAGCTTTACATGGATTCAGAGGCAGTTCAGTGGTTACTACAGGGATGTGATACAGAAGACATGATCTTCAGCTGAATGAATATTAAAGTTTCATCCTGGAATCACAGGGCTACAAGGGTAATTGGATCATAATGCGGTCTGTGGTTTTAGGCAATAAAACATTGATAAAATTTATTGATGAAAATAATTTTATAAGTAATTTGTCTTTTCTTCACTTGTCTAGATCAGATGAAGCTACAGATGACATGACCAAAGTCAAAACAATGGATGAACTGATGAGAAACAGCACTGAGAATGTTAGCTACTTAGTTGCTGGAAATCCTAAGTGCAACTTCACTACCAAGAGACCCTGATGTTATGTGATCATTGAGCAGAGTTTGCAAGAATGGAAAACCAAAGGAAAACCAAAACTAGCTGCATCTCTTAAATAAAAATTTTCAAGATTCGGCTGAATCAAAAAATTATTCCAGCCATGGGAGAAAATGCAAGTTTTTGGGAAAGCCTGATATATGCACATCCCACGTGTACCATGTGGAAGCAAGAGGCAGAGGGATCTATCTACCACCTAGCCAGTATTTTCTTTGTTGTGGGCTTCATGGGAGGAAGTGGATTCTTTGGGCTCCTCTACGTCTTCAGCTTGCTTGGACTGGGCTTCCTCTGCTCCTCTGTTTGGGCTTGGCTCGATGTGTGTGCTGCTGATATATTCTCCTGGAATTTTGTGCTGTTCGCTATATGCTTCGTCCAGTTCGTGTATGTTACCTACCAAGTCCGGAGTGTTGCATTTGACAGAGAATTCCAGGAACTCTACAGTGCTCTCTTCCAGCCTCTGGGAATTTCCTTGACTGTGTACAGGAAGATTGTCTTGTGCTGCGACGCAGAAGTGATTACCCTGGAGAAAGAACATTGTTATGCCATGCAGGGCAAAACACCTATTGACAAACTGTCCTTGCTTGTGTCAGGCAGGTTTGTATTTGTTCAAGTTTTCTGCAAATATCTTTATTTTCCTCTCCTTATTGAAAATGAAAGAAGAAAAAAAGAAAAAGCCTGGTTTGTGTGTTGTTCGTTTATTTTCCAATACAATAATTAAATATTAATGCAAGTAATATAAATATTAATAGGTTAAATATACTTGTCTAGGATGGCACTAGCATAAAAACACTAAGCACAGAATCTGTAATAGCATAAAGAAAATAATTTAAAGTCATTCTTTTCCAGGCTGCTGTCTCATAGCATTTAACAGGTTAGGCAGATAAAGGGAGTAAATGTGGATTTTCAGTGTTCAGGTTCAGGCTTGCTGTCTATCTACTGCCTAGCTGACTAGCATGGCATCTGTCCTATTTTTCTTTACTAGTATCATCTGAAATGGGACAAAAAGTTAGTTACAAAACTGAATATACTGAGATAAACTATTTAATAGAGATCTTCACTTTGGTACAGATTGTATTCGGTTGCTTTCAAGGGGGTGGGAGAAGGGTATTGGCAAGGAAGAGAAACAGAGTTAAAAGTGCCCTTTCATTACAAGAGGATGTAGCCTTATCAAGACTTGCAGAACTGAGTCTACAGTTACTGTATTCTGTGTCCCTGTGTTAGACCCTGAGGCAGTAAATCCACCTGCTTGTACTCCCTGCTTCCAGGAGAGCCTTCTGGCAGCTTTGCTGGTGCTTTCCTGGAGGGAAACACTAGCTTCTGTACTGTATGCAAAGCAGGGTGCAGTCCCAGACCCCCATAAGAGTAGGTTGGACACGCAGAGGTGATGGACATGGACTGCCCTTGAGGGGACACTTGGAGGGTGCTTTTTGAAGCCTGCTGCATGGATAGATGGAACCTGTAGGCAGCTCAACACTCAGCTGATTTAGGACTACTTGCAATGAACAAAATGGATTGTGGGCAGTTTTCCTTAGGAACACCCTGGTTTAGAGCGTTCTTGGGAGCTCTCTAGGAAGTACCTCAAGGAAGTTGCTTTTGGTTTTACCAAAGGAGAGGTATCCATCTTTCTAAATGCCAGTCCAGTCAGTGATCACCCAGAGCTCCTGCTGCCCTTCACCATGTGGTACAGGGCTGCTTGTGTGCCTTCAGATTTATCTATTAGTTAAAAAGTAGCAAGGAAAGAAATTTTTCTTTGGCGTCTTCAGAAGGCCACAGCATTCACACAGAGATCCCATACCTCCAGGCTGTTCTTCTGGCTCCAGACATAGTCGTGTGGCCATGTAATTCCTGTTAAACATGGAGAGAAGCCTACCTAACACATGCCGTGGGGCACTCCTTCTTCCCACTCCCAGTTTCTGCCACTTTGTTCTCTCTAAAATGTCTATTTGCCAAAAACTAGAAGTAAATCCAATGGTTTTCAGGGGAAGCAGGTAAATGCTGTTATGGGCATTGGTCTTTCACCTCTCCAGTGCATGATGGCCTTTTAATAGCAAAGCTTGTGCATCACTGCACAGACCTACCACAGAGAGAATAATGTGGTTTGAATTAGGCCTGGAAAGATTTCCCTTTCAATTGCACAATTGTCTTGTATTCTCTCTCAACTGGCCTGAGCAAGTTGGGTTCAAAATATAATTACGATAATGTTGGCCACTGATTGCTTTTTCATGCTTTTATAGCTATATTTAAATTCCTCAGATAGTAGAAATAGCACATTCTTGTAGTAGTCATTTCTGGTGTACAGGTAGTGCTAACATTAACACATCTTGTCTTGGTAGGATCAGAGTGACAGTTGATGGGGAATTTCTGCATTATATTTTTCCTCTTCAATTTCTGGACTCTCCTGAATGGGATTCACTGAGGCCCACAGAAGAGGGAATTTTCCAGGTAAAAGTTAAGGGGTTTCTTTTTTTTTTTTCCTAGTGCTACAGGAAACTGTTCAAGTGCAGTTTGATTTAGAAATAAATTTATTCAGTTGTGGGTTTAGTTTGTGATACTATGCAAACAAGTGGCGTCCCATTAGTTTGGGAAGTCCTCTTTATCTGTTGGACTGGTTTTGCTGTTTGTGTCTTGTTCCAACAAACAGGGATTTTCTTGAAGCTAGTCTGGGAGGCAAGCTCTGTTTGCAAGCTTTGGCTGCATGGATGTTCAGCCCTGAGAAGCCAGGTTTCCTCGGGGTGGGAAGAAGCTGGTGCTGGAGAGGTTTCCCAATGGGAGATGAGCCAGGGGAAGACGTGCCTGTGACACAGCTTGGCACAGTTTACAGCATGGGACACGGTGTCAGCTGGGGCTGCCCTGTGCTCTGTGAGCTCTGCTGTCACTTGACTGACACGCTGGCTCCTGTCTGTGTTGGATCTGATGTCTGCTGTCACGAGGACAAATGGCATTTGTTGAGAGCTTTCTTTAGACCTGCCTTTTCAGCTGAGGCTGCCAGGACTGGAGCAGGCAGTGCAGGACTGAAGCAGGGCATCCATGTGGCACTGAACCAGGCATATTGTCATTGAGGCTGACTAGATGTGATGGCTTAGTCCATATTCACTCACCTTTCTCACTTGCCTTTTGTACAGTAACCCCCAGAGCTCTCTGGCTTGGTTAAAAGGCTCTAATTGCAGTAGACATGTTCTGCTGGGGGGGGGTGCCTTCTGAGCAAGGGCAGCAGCAGCACCACCACCTTGTCACCTGGCCGTTCAATCCTCTCTTCTGCAGGTAACACTTACAGCAGAGACAGACTGCCGGTACGTGGCCTGGAGGAGGAAGAAGCTCTACCTGCTGTTTGCTAAGCACCGCTTCATCTCCCGCCTGTTCTCTATTTTAATTGGGAGCGACATTGCTGAGAAGCTGTACGCCCTGAACGACAGGGTGCACGTGGGGCAAGGCTTCAGGTACGACATCCGCTTGCCCAACTTCTACCACGTGGCTCTGCCAGAGACCCCTGCCGTGCCACCGTCCCACCAGCCCCACCACCTCCAGAGGGGCTCCCCCCGGGGCAAGCCCGCGGCGGTGGCCAACTGCGGCTCCTTCCTCGCCCCCTCCTAGGGGCGAAACCCTGCTGCAGCCATTCCTCAGAGCGAGGGAGGGAGAGGGAAGGTGGCACAGCGGAAGAGCGGAGAGACAAAACCAGACGAAGCCAAATTTGACTGACAAGTGCCATTTATGCTAACTGGAGTAGGTTGAATTCTCTGTCTCAAGCCAGCAGGTTGGCTTCTGCATTTTCACTGTCTGTGCAATATGTTTACTTTCAGCTGACACTCCTGCTGATTTTCATCTCTTTTGTTTTGGAGGAGAGCAAATCATAAGTCTGAGGTCTTATTGCAATTGTGATGGCCTCTGTGGTGGTATGTTGTTTTGTTGTTATTTTTTTTGTTGTTGTTTTTTTAAGCAAGCCCATGGTATTTGTAATTATATTTTCCTCAAAATTTTTTGTCACAATGACATATAGTCATAATAGTCAATGAAAGTAAGTAAGCTGTCTTCAAAATACAGCAACTTGCTTATAATGTTCTTTTTTATGCCATGTGAACATTCTCTCATTTTACATGAATAATGTTGCAGAAAAAAGACTAAGGAATGCTCGCATTGGGTTTGTTTCTTAAAGAAATGAAAGATTTTGAAATGCACAGCAAGATTGTTAAAAACCCAAAAACACCCGAACCAACAAATTCTGTACCATGAGTAATTGTTTTTTCTCTGACTGTCCTTAAGAGGTATTACGTGAAAACAAACATAAGTGTCATTGTTGGCATTAGACAAATAAAAGAGCTGTAACTGCTGCAAATACAGCTTAGGGAAATGGTTGTGTAGCGTTTCTGATAGAATGTGATGCTATAGGACCTGGGCTTCTGCAGTGCCAGTGCCCTTCATGACATGTACAATAAATAATGTTAGTCAATCTACTGCCAAACCATTGGAGTTTGTTGTATATTATTCTTTTTAGCTATGTTTGTCGGGAAGAGACTAAAGCAGCTGCAGCAATAAATACAATTTTTAACTGGCACATTCTTGTTTAGCTTCCAGAGTCACTTTTCTGTGCCTGTGAAATTCTTGATTTAAAAGATAGTCTCTCCCTAGTTCTGTGGTGTTTTAACGACATAGGGGAGCCTCAGATCACACTTCAGTAGGAGAGAGTTGGTTTCGACCCTTGGGGTCACTGTGCCTTTGAAGAAAAGTGTCCAAATGTCCTTGCTAACTCACCTTCCTGCTGCTCTGCCTGATGCCTGCCAGTAATCAAAAAGTAAGAAGCATTACTATTTTATGAGAATGGATTGCTGCTTGATATGTCTGGAAGTAGATAATATTTTTAATATTTTAAAGTTACTGGCTTGTTTGGATGACCCTTGTGTGCTTCTCTATGTGTGGGTATACATATAAGTTAAGATCTTGTGAGTTGTTTCTGGAGGATTTAAATTTATGATACAATCTTACACTTGAAGGATAATCATGCAGTATGTATTAAAAAAGCTATTAGGAGTGATGTGAAACACTACCTGTTTGAAGGACATTTAGTGTAGAGCAGATAAGATTGTACAAGTTTTGCTTTTAGCTTTATGTTGCTTCCTCAGAGAGGAAAACCAGCCAAACATAAATACCCCAGCATGCAATGGGATAATCCTCAAATCATTCTCATAACCCTTCCAGGCAATGTGTTCTTGTATGTAATGCTTAATGCATGAAGTCCCTGAGTCACAGAGCTACTTTGTCTTGGCCAAAAGAGAATTGGAAAAAAATGCAAACAGTTCACTGATGGCTTTTAAAGATCTGTTCAGATGATAACTAAGGCACAAAATTCCAGAGGCTGGCAGCATGTAGTAAGGATGTACATCTGTGTAACAGTCTACAAACATTAAAATATTTTAAATACATAAAGAGATCTTATTCTAGACTTAGGTGCAATATAAATAATTTATTAATGTTCTCCTTGGTTTTCTTGAATATTTGGGTTTGGCCTATTTATTCATGAAAACTTGTCTTTACTAAATTCTGACCCTACTAAAATTAATTAGCTTCATCATCTTCACCTTAAAATAAGACCAAGGAGTCTTACTCACCCAATTTCTATATCAAGTTTATATATTCTATTTAAGCTATAGCATACCACTTAGAAAGATACTGGGGAATGATGGGTGCTTCATGACATACTTTGATAATTTTTTCTTTTTTTGTGACTGTTGCATGCATTGGTTTCTGTCACGCACTTTCCAAACACAATCCTCTGTGATGTTTTTCTCTGCTGGAATTGGCTACTGTCAGAAATCTCTGCCAGGACATGTCTGAGTCAACATCTGAACATACTCTTAGCTAATGTTGTTTAGGTATTGCTACTGTGCTTTCTGGGCTTTGAGTCATTTTTAAAAAATTGTTTCTAGTTTTCCAGCATCTGTTTGAGACATGACTAGCAGAATATTTCAGCTGTAAAATTCAGCTGTAAATATCTACAATAATATAAGTACACACAAAAGGGCTGGAAGCAAGACAGAAGTCCTCTCTACCTCTGTTTTTATTTTAATCTGGACAGTACTTCTAAAACATACAGTGAAATACACTCTGGTATGCAACTCATAAACCAGTGCTTTGGGAGGGCTGTATAATGTGCCTAAATGAAGACATACTCAGAATGATGTCAGTGAAATTAGACAAGCTTTGTGAGATCATAAACACCCGGCCAACAGAGAGCTGGGGTCGCTCAGCCTGGAGAAGGATCCAGGTGACATTATATTACAGCCTTTCAGTACTTAAAGAGGCCTGCAAGAAAGATGAGGACAGACTTTTTATAGCAGGGCTTCTTGTGATAGGACAAGGGGTAGTGGCTTTAAATTCAAGGGTGTATTTAGATATAAGGAGAAATTTATTTATTATGAGCATGATGAAGCAGTGAAACAGGCTGTCCAGAGAGATGGTGGATGCCTGGTCCTTGGGAACATGCAAACTGGATGAAGCTCTGGGCAACTTGATCTGTTTGAAGCTATCCCCACTTATTCAGGGGGGTTGGGCTAGATGGCCTTTAGAGGTCTCTTCCAACCCAGACCACTCTATGGTTCTATGATTATTTATGGGTTAATAAACATTTTCAGCTAGATGACGTTATGACTTGAGTATCATCCAATTTATGCCTGTGTTACTACTCAGAAATAACTGTTAGTGAGGTGATCAGATTCCTTCATAATTGCTTTAAACAAGTAGATACTTGAGTCCATGCTGCTATCAATGAGTTATTTTCTTAATCCTGCAGTGATTCCCCTTTACTCACATTTTACGTTTTTACCAGTTCCATAACCTTCTGTGGAGTTATGTCTACATTTATATGCTACTACAGGTAAGAGTGGCAGAATCTGTGCAGATGATGATGTGGTCGTTCTGATTTTCCTAAGTTTTTATAATTATATAGACATCATGTTGGAATTCTCTTACAGCCTGCAGAAGGGTTCAAATTTGCTGCTTAAAGTAAGAAACTGTATGGCCTAGGACAGTTCAAAGCAGAGAGGGAGGAGGAGTAGAGGAAGAGAGAACTAAATTTCATACAAATTTTATCCAGGAGAGGTTTATTTCAAATTGGACTTCTGGCAAATTAATTTGTTGGGTGCAGCAATATGTAGTTAGAGCTTCAAAGCAAGTCTTGCCTACTTGGGAGCACGGGACTCACCTTGCAATTCTTTCATTATGTAGTATTTTTTTAACTACTAATGGTGTAAGTACAGGTAACAGGTTCCATCATGCAACTCCACTCAAAACTACAGAAACTATGGAATAACTAGAGAGGATGCATCCCAATGTACTGTTGTAGCTAATACACTATGCAATGCAAATTTTAAGCACTTGAAGAAAAAGATTATTTTATTCAGTTGCCTGTGATAACAGAGGCTGGGCTTTGTGGCTGAGGAGGGCCATCCAGGATCTATGTGTTCAGGAACTATTTTCCTTGCAACAAAGCAAATTATACATATAGAGATATGACCACCTCTAGGATTAAACTGGGGGAGCTGAATACATGCTAGGATGATATTGCACAGATCTGCCATACCACAAAAAAGGACATATGTTTGTAGTAATTAAATAATATGTTGATGCTACATTTTCAGGAAAAAAGTGCTCTACAGATTTTGCTTATTTTGAATGATAAATAGAAGATATATTTGGTCTCAATGTACATGAAAATTTAAAACAAAACATTGTGTTGTTCATATGAACAGATATTGCAAACCATGTCTTAAAAGTGAAACAAATCTTCAGCAGCTCTTCATGTAGAAGAAAACTAATTAAATAGGAAAGGAAAAGTTCATATCTATTTGTTGAATTCAGACATGACCAGATTAATATTTTTCTTTCTATTCCTGTAATAATTGAATGCATATTTTTCCTCCCTAGATGTTACTGCAAAACAGATTTTTTTACTATACAACAGAATAAATACTGTGTTAAACTGATTTGTTAATCCCTCTTGAAAATGCATACTTTATTTAAATTAATATGCATTAAAATATAATAGATTCAGGGCTCCTAAGGAGAAACACCCCTTCTTTCTGTTTGTCTAATTCAGATTAACTTTCTTTTCTTGTAGGTTTTTATCCCATCAGTTTCTACTTGTTGTAATTCTGCTTCTGTGGGAATCAAAAGATGCATTGAACTTGACATGTAAATCAAGCCACCTCATGCTGATGAATCAAACCATGTAGGTGGAGCTTCATCAGCAGGAGTGTGTAGGAGAAAGGCAGCACAAGCATGTCATCACTTAGGCCTGGATTTGGGGTCGTGTCCCATACCATGGCTAGCAATGCCCTCCTAGAGGGTCACTTGGCAGAGGGTTCTGCCAGCAAAGGGTTTCCACCCAAACCATCTTTCTGCAAGCTATAAATGTTGTTAAACCTTGCTCTGAAGTGGAGGAAAGAAAAAAAAACAAAAAAAAACCAACCAAACAAAAAAAAAAACCAAAAACGATGGGACTTTCCTAAAATCTTCTGAGAGCAGAAGGATTTTATAGCAGTTATTCTTCTGCTGTGGATTCACAGGCAATATTTTTTAAGTTGCCAGTTGAACTGCAGCTCCTAATTTAAGGGATTGGTGGTGTATTGTAGAGACAGGACTATTTCACTACCTGAGCAGAGTTTTGAAGACAAATGGTGATAAAAGATAGATGACCAAGAACTAAGATATCAAAGTCATATAAATAAATAACTGCAATAAAGTAATGGTGATAAATAACTATTTCAGCAGTGAATCCCATACTTTTCATTGTATCCACTAGTTAAACTTGTCTAAAAACTTGTCCCCCGCCTTGTCTGGGGGATATAATAATATTCTGGGAGTAAAAGGGACAT
>VZTT01061878.1:9923-35106 GCA_013400855.1 Buphagus erythrorhynchus
CAAACAAACCAAAGCACACAACTTAATTTGTGGACAAAGCACACAACTTAATTTGTGGACATTTTACAAGCTATGGAGCCAAATTAAAACAGCTACCAAAAACCCAAGCCCGACTTCCTGCCTTTTCTGTCTCTATTTCTACTGCACCATGTTAATAATCAATTTTCCCATTGGATTTCCTCCTGTCTAAGGGTGGGACTGTCCTCCTACTGATCAGCTCATCAGATATAATTTATTTGAATGGGCAACATGAAATTGGAATGGAGGCACAGGCTCCATCTGAATGGAGGATAGGCTCTGTCCTCACACAGTGAAATAAACACAAATGGGGAAAATGTTGGTGTGCTGAGCACTCCAAAACCATGCTCCCATTACACTGGAGGGGAAGATCTGTAAGGCCACATGAAAAGCTATTGCTTGGTGAGGAGGGAAATAGGCACAATGAGCAGCCTGTAAATACACAGTTTAGAATTAGTGAAAAACTGGCTAAAAATTGGGAAAAGCCATATTTTAGAGCTGGAAAGAAGAAACCAGCCCATGCCATCAAAATGCTCACGGAGAGGAGACTTTGAGGCTAATAATAAGGAAGTGGATTCCAAGTGTTCTCCTTCTGCCCTTCAAATAAAGTCTTGCTGTCTTAAAAACACATTGCAAAACACGGTTCCTCCACCACAGTGACAGAGCTACATTGCTTTGGCACAAGCCAGACAAGCACAGCGATAATGTAACAAAAAAAATCTTCATTTAGTGTTATCTCCAACTCCAAACTTGGGAATTGATGGATGCTTTGTACTGCTACTGAAAATAAACCCCAAACACACAGACATATACCTCTCACCATTCAAAGTACCATGAAAACCCAATTTTATGGTGTATGTGTTGCTAAGATATTTTTCCCATCTCCATTCCAAGGCAGGATGCAGCTCCAGCCTGGCTGATGTGGAGAGCCAGAGCCATTGGAGGGAAAGCTGTGGCAGCCCATTGCTAATAGCAGCTGCCAATATCACAGAACATCAACAAAATTGATTCATCTATTATAACTTGGATTTTGCTTGTTTGGGCTAGAGGCTCTGACCAGATGACTGTCAAAATGAAAAAATAGACAATTCAAAAAAATAATAATTATTAAGTCCCTAAGAAAACACCAATTATTGTGCTCTTTAAGGTCAGGTGAGAGGAAAGAAATGAAGTCCATGCAGAGAATGTAGGTGGGGAAGAGAAGGCACAGGAAAAGACCCAGCAATAGCACAGCAGCATTTCCAAATGGAAACTGGTTTCTGCTGTGAAAAGCTTTTGCTGTATCAATGTTTGGCAAAACTCACAATTTCCTCCTGCTTCCCCTCCTCTTGCCCCACATGTTTTTAAACGTTTTAGGTTGCTACTGCAAGTGGGACCAACAAGCACAGCTTCAGAGAGTAGGCAGGGAAGCACTGAAGCAGCTAAAGCTTTCACTAACAACCCTGGAGGCAAAAATACCCTGGCATATATATTTTATTTCATTTTCTTCCTCTTCTGGGGTATGGAGAGAGGATATAACAGCAAGGACCTTTTCTAGCTTTCAATAAACCTCACATAATGGTGATAGTTTAGCATTTAGTTTCCTTAGGAGTGATGAGAAAAAAACTCTAAGTGGTCTTTGCTATCTCTGCATTTTAAAGCTGGTCAGAAAATGGCTTTATGCAAAAACTCTTCCCTATAAGGGAAAAAAAAAGTTTTCTGGTCTACCACAAAAAGGCAGCTTTCTACAGAAAGCAAAAGCTTTCAAGTTTCAAGGAAAGTACTAGTGCAATTGAGAACTTCATTTTCTGTTCAAGAACAGACTAAAATTCTTTAACCAGCTGTTACAGTTAAAACTGTTCAGAATTGGTCATTGTTTACTGCTTCCTGCAGTATCAAATCCAACATCTGATGCCCCAAGACTGAGGCTTTCAGGGCAAAAACTGTCCTTTTGTGTGTACAAAGCACCCAGCAAACACTGCTGGAGCATTAAGTTAAGGAACTAATTATGGAAATACGGAGATAATTCATTCCTTCAAGTGCTATTTTAATTTTTTTTCCATACAAAACATCTATTTGTGCTATAAAAAACTCTACCACATATAACTCCAAACCAAAATGTTAAACTGTTAACATTTTGTCTATAATAGAAGTCAGCTGCCTGTAATGAAAAATACACAGAATGGTCACATTAACAGTAACAGTCTTCAAATCCTCACTGAAAGCTTCAGCCTCTGAAGAAACACCTTCTGAAATGCCAATACAGAATATTAGCTTCTATTTTACTCACGTGCCATGAAAAATACCCACACGGTCTAATCTGATGCATTATCACCTCAGAAGCTAAAAGAGTTGTCAAATTTACTGGGCCAATTTCAATCTGCAGGAAACTGGAAGTCTAGCATCATCATCATCATTATTATTATTATTATCATTATCATCATCATCATTATTATAATTATAATTATTATCATTACTATTATTATTATTACTACTTCTTTTTTGTGCAAGTTTTGAGCTCTGTGGTGTATTTAAGGTCTCTTCATACAGGTCAACAGCAAATCCTTTGGAAAAGAGTCAAGGGCAGAGAGAAGGTGGCATTTTGGTGGCTTCAGTTCCCAGGATAAGCAAAGAGAAATGGTTTAAACCCAATGGACTGCGGATTTCTTTGCTGAAACACCTTTGCTTCTCTCTTCCCACACCTCCTCTGAGACACATGGCTCCATTTGGCTACCACTGCTCTTGTCTGGGCAATTCAAGGGACAAGCCAGGATGGAAAGATGATTTCTTTAGTGGCAGCATTAACTTCACACCTGGATCTTCACACATGTATAAAGGAGGTGCATCAATTTACTGTCCAAACTTTTCTCCCCCTGGCAAGTCTTCCCAGTGCCTTTGAAGGGAGCAGAGCAGAGAATCCCATGTCCATGCTTAGATCACTCCTTCAAAAAGCTCTTTCCGTAAAATAAACATTTATCAAATGCAACTCCAACACATCTCAAGCTGAGAAAATAATTAGTTCATGCTACAATTGCTACAAAAACGAAGAGGGAATAAATGACCGAACACAGCTCTGCACATGCACTGCTCCAACAACTGCAATCATGAAAAATATTCCTCACACTCTTTAGTCCAGCATTAACCAGCAGCAGAAGAGGTAAAATGACAAATACTTTAAGAAAATATATACACTGAGGAAATAAGCTTCACTTACAGTGCTGAGGTGTTCTTATATGAATTTGATGATGTATCTTTTTATTCGGAGTACGGAACTCTGGTCCCACTGCCAGAGGATCATTTAAATGTCAAATGGAAATAAAAGAGTCATGAGATGGTCTCATCTTGGTAGCATAGGGATGTTACATGTGGTTATGTATGTGTGTATGTATTTCTGTAACCACATGTTTTATTTTACCATAAAAGACTGGTTACACCGTCAGCCCAGCTGAGAAAAAATCCAGTTCAAGTCACTCAAACTTCACATTTGGTATCTCAGCCCCCCTGCAAACACAGCAGGGCACAGCGAGGCCTCAGTGCTGCCTGCAACCCTGGGCACTGCTCTGCTGCTGTTTTTTAGGAAAGTAAAACAACTGGAAAGTTGTTAATTCTCTTACAATTCATTTTTAAACACCCATGAGGCCAAAGGCCTCTAAACACTAATGCAAAATGAGAAACATATCAAAGCAAAACCAAGGGGAGTTTGACTCGGACTCTTCTGCAGGCTTTTACATCAAGGAAACATCCAATGAGCAGTTTAGTGAGACTTGAGGTGAGACTCCCTGTGACACCACACCAAGGTGGTTTCAGCAGCTCAGGATCAGAGACTGTTTGAAAACTTAGCTGGAAAAAGAGATACAGAGCAGAATTCTGACTGCAGATCCCAACAGCGGAGCTGTGGCAGAGCAGGGAGCAGCTCCCACCTCTGGAAGCATGGCTCTGTTTCACCCAGCTGAGGAGGGAACACAGTGCTGCATTATATGGACCAGCTTTCTGGAGCTAAAAGGCCAAATCTTGACCCAAAACATAATAAAGAGCAGGGCAATGAAGAATGCTGTGTATGGGTAAGGGGGCGGCGCAGGACCTGGTGTATTTGGGCAAACTCATGGACCCAAGGAATGGTGCTGACGAGCTCCCTGCTCTCTGAAGCAGCCTGGTGTCGCTTTCAGGCTCAGAGCAGGGACACAACACAAAGGTAGAAAGGACAGGAGGGGGAGAGGAGCCTTGAAGTCAGAGGAAATGAGCAAAAAATGAGAAAAAGCCAAAACGCGTAAGGAGTAAACGATGGAGTCACTGAAGTGGCTTCAGTGGAAGGTGATCACCACCTTCTCCCAGCAGCACCTTTAATCATCCTTGATGCAATTTCACTAAAGCAAATTCTATTTAATTTCATTGTGCCTGACCAAGCAGTGCAATTCCTACTAGCTGGACACTTTCTAGCCTTCATCAGGCTTTTGCAATAGCACTCATTCCCTTGAATTTATCAGTGCATTTATCGCAGCGGTTCCAAAAGCGCCAGCTCCATGAGGCAGAACCTGGTGCTCAATACTTTATTTGTATTCAGCAGATCGACCTTTGCATTCTGTCCTGGTACGCTGATAATTTCCCCTGTTTCCAAGAGAACTCCTACTGCCCTGCCACACAATCACTCCCTCATTTGACGAGCAGAGCACTTTCCTCCACATCAGCTTTGGCCCCCGCATATTTATACATCATTTAGCAGCTCAACCAACTAAGTTTAACCTACAGATATTTAATTTTGTTCTGCTACAAGAACAACAAAACTCAGCTATTTAGTTTAATCTCAAATTTCATAATGTTATGATCCTTTTGAGAAATAAAAATAAATTCGTGTACAACAATCAAAGATCAATTTGAGAATCTTTACACACCGGATGCACTTGAAAAAATTCTAAGTTTATTTACCTTGTAGCAGTGTGTTTTTTACTGCCAATCTAAAGGACATCACACACACAATAAAAATCCCAGAGAATCTTTTCCTTCCGATTGTTTCAGTACATAATCGCTTGCTAGTAAAGCAGCAGGAGATTAATGATGAAAGGGGATTATAAATTATATCAATGTACACAGAAATAGGTAAAAGTTCTACAAAAACACAGTTATTCAAGTTCTTCTCATGCGTTATTCTTAAAATATATTAGTCATCATGTCAGCTCTTCCTTCAGAAGTCAACGTTTCTTAAAGTTTGGAGTTTACACTTGCACTGTTGGATATTTTAACAGTAGAAAATGTGATCTATGTGGCATAATTCATCTTTGGCTTGGACTGGATCCAGGTCAAAGAGCTCCATATTTTCAGCCCATTAGTCATGGGAATTACAAGTATTATACAGTTGCTTTTAATTGGTAGTTCATGCTCAACCACTGCGAACCAGTCTATGATTGCAAAACTAGCTAAATTATATTCTCAATAAAACATCATCCAGCCTGCAAAAAAAAAACCCCAACCAAAAACAACCCTGTCCCAAAGCAAATTACATCTCGTATGCATAAGTAAAATATAACTAGCTCCACAGTCAACGATCATGGGAAAAATGTTGATGACCAGCCCTGACTGGCCAGCGGAGCAGAGCTCCAGCCCAATGCCATGTTCCACCCCAGCTCCCTCTCAAAGGAAAGTCGTTCTCAATGCTCGAGTGGTCAAACACAACATTAAGTAGCAAGCACTAAAAAGTTAATTGAATGTTTGCCAGGAGACGTATGTCCCATTTTTATACTGGATAATTAATTTCTTTGTTTTTATAAGAATTTTAAAGAGTGACCAACATGCACCCTGAGGGTAATGATCTTCATTCAAGGGAGACTTCTGACTTTTTGTGGCACAGGACTTATTTGTAACTGGAAACGCTCCAAGTTGTTCTCTTGGTGCTCACTTTTAACATTACACTAACTCTTGCATCTATTTTATCTTAAGCAGCTGGTATCTTTGCATACTTCTCCTAAGAGATGATCATTAGAGTTCAAGGATCTCAAAAATAAATTTGTTTTTCACATTGTTTAGAAGCAAGGTGAGAGAAGCACAGGTGAAGCACCTCGGGCTGGAGGCTCAGTGGAAGGCACTATCTCTACTTCCAGTCATGTATTTTCAAACTACAAGACCTGTCCTTTCTCAAAGTAGTTGTCTCTAAACGCTATTATACACAGTAACAGGGCTTTCCTGTTGACAGTGTGAGCTACTCATGAAGATAAACTGCAGTTTTGGGGTTTAAAAATGTTTTTCTTAAGTTACTATCAACCCTGTCAGGATTAATCGCTTTACAGTATACTTAAACTGTCAAAACAGTTCCATATTTAGAGCCAGAAAGGAAATATGGACTATTAGCATCTCACAACACACGACAAAGTTTCAACTTACCTACAGGCTTTTGGTCTACTACTGTTTTGGAATAAAAATCCAGAATTATCTTTACCACAATTATGCTTTTGCTCTTTACAAAGAGTGTAGCTGTAAGTTTAAACTGTAATCATTCCCATGCTGTTGCCATCTGTGAGTAACTTTTATTGCTTCTGCAAACAAGGTCTTTAAAGAGTCAGCTCCCTATACCAAATAAAATATTGACAAGTAAACAAGCAATATTGTGCCTCTCTCTTCAAACTCACCCTGTGACAACTGCAGGAACTACTGCTGATTATAGAAAATGTACTGCCTACATATGTGGCATTTAAGTTCCTTGGGCCTTGCCATTAAACATGACCAACTATAAGAATGACCACAGAAACACCAAACTCCTGAACAAGTGAACTCTAAAATTTCTCAAAGCTTTCATCTGTTTGTGCGGTTTTTGGACTATGATTTTTGACTGTCATTCCAAGTGCCGTGTCATCTAAAATTATCTCAGTTAACATAAAGAGATATTTTTTATCATCAATAAAAACAGAACTAGGACCGGAGTCTGAAAAAGCAACAGGTCGATTACATGGTTTAGCTGCTCACCTGAGGTGGCTCCTGCAGGTCTGAGCACGTTTCCACTCCAAAGGAATCAACAGGCATTCACTCTGCACAGCCACCTCCAAGCTCCTCACTGCTATCATTACTGTAAGATCTTTAAAGAAGTTTATTTCACTGCTTAAATATCTTTATAAGAGCAAATTTTAAACTATCTGCATCATAAAAGACAACCTGGTGTAAAGGTGAAGCATCTTTCTGCTGCCAGCTGGACCTTCTTCTAACTCTCATCTGAATTGTTGGCAACAGTAGAGTACCAGGAAAACAAATTCTGCCATCCACTGCCCTTCAGTCTGCTCACTGTGCAGGTTATTCATGTGCTGGTGTAGGGTACAAACGCTCACACTGTCATGTCACCTTTCAATCTGACTCCTGGATTGCATTTTTCCTGCTTGAATGAAACTCAGAGAATCACAGAATAGTTCAGATTGGAAGGGACCTTAAAGATCATCCAGTTCCAAACCCTGTTCCATGGGTACGAACACTTTCCCCTAGACCAGGTTGTTCAGAGCCCCATCCAACCAGACCTTGGACACTTCCAGGGATGGAGCAACCACAGCTTCTCTGGCAACCTGTGCCAGGGTCTTGCCACTCTTACAGTAAAATTTTCTTCCTTGTATGTAATTACCCTCAACCTGGACACTGCAGCTCCAAGTAAGCTCCACTGGTGAGATTCAGGTGAAGGGCACGAAGAATGGTGTGGATATTCCTGTAAGGAAGACTTATCTTTGTGTCCTCCTTTGCATCTGGAAATGTAGCCCCATAGTTCTATGTGTTGAGAGCTTAGGGCTCCTGCCCAGTCAGCAAACTCAGCTGAGGGGAACTTGTTTGTCCTCCAGGGAGAGCAGGGGGAGGCACTGGGGCATCACCAGCACATGGATTGCTGCCTGCAGCTCATGGACATGTCCACACATCCTAGCTGGAGTGAAGGCAGCACCTGTCCCTAAGGAGAGCATTCCAGTCTAGGGTAAAAGCACCTACAGATCAGACCTGCAGGTCTTCTGCAGGTGGATGACAGCAGATTTCACTTCCAACTCAAGTAAGGCAAACAAGAAGGAAAATCTCCTCTCTTCTCACTACCAAAATGACAGAGAAGATGTAAAGCGAGTGCTCCTTCTGCAGAGCAAGAAAAACTTGTACTCTGCCCTCTCCCAGATCTTTGTTGACATGATGGCAAATAAAAAAGAAAACCTACTGTTTCTTGTGTAAGTGAAAATATGTTTAACAGCGTGTGCACACACAAATATTTAGGAGCAGACAAAGCTGTGGTGATGATGAGGGGCTTCCCATGCCCCACAAGCAGCCCACAGCAATAATTCACTTCACTATAACAGATCAACTGGAAAGGCTGGAGAAGCTCTTAAGATGTGAGGGAATGGCATGGAGATGTGTCAGGGGAGGTTCAGGTTGAATATTATGAAAAAGATTCCTTCCCCAGAGGATGGTTGGGCACTTGAAGAGGCTCCAGGAAAGTGTTCAGAGCACCAGGCCTGCCAGAGCTCAGAAGCATTTGGACAATGCTCTCAGGCTCAGGGTGGGATTCCTGGGGCTGTCTTGTGCAGGACCAGGAACTGGACTCAATGATCCATGGACTCTAGGATCCCTCTCAACTCATGATATTCTATGATTTTAAGCTAGTGGGCTGGTGATGTCTTCTGCCTGAGGTTGTAATAATCTAGGTTTATACACTCTCTTCTGTTCTAAAATAAAGCACACACATTTATTGATCAAATATGAATTAAATGCAAATGATTTCACAGCTGTAGTCTTTCCAGACCACGTACCACCATGCTACAACACTGCCATAGTCGAGTTAAAGCCAATATTCTACTCACACTGGCAATTTTCCACTAACAACAAACCCAAGTCTAGTAGATGCAACATTTGAAAACGCATGTAAACTATTTAGATGAATTCTTTTTATTGACAATCCCAGGGGAATGGAGAGAAAATGATTTGTTTTACCCTCAGAGCTCAAAGCTCTCTTGGGAGGTAATTCAATTGAAATTTCACATTCAGTCTAGCCAGGCAGTGATAAACAGATGCTTAAATTAGCTGCATTACACCATAATCAAACATCTTAAGATGGGGGAAAAGTTTCCAATAAACAATGGGGGTGGAGGGAGCTTCCCAGTATTTTTAGAAGGAATGTTTTTCATACCTCTTGAAGCTCCTGCAGCAGCCCCACTCCTACAGCCACAGAGGCATCTGACATTGCAGAGAATAAACACACAAACACAAACCCAAACACAACTGGCATTTCCCTGAGATCTCTGGCAGATTAGGTGACCTGCACCCCCAGCACTTCCTTTACCTACTACACTTAGATTTCTAGTCTGATGTCCTGCTACACAGCACTATCCCTTCTCCAGCTTTACAAAATGCTGCTCTTGTTTTTATTTAAACAAACTGTTGCATGAAACACCCTCACACAAGGGAGGCAGAAGAGGTAACCAGACTGGTGCTGCCATTCAGCATTTGCTGCTCAGATCCAAACCCTCCCTATGGTTGGAACCACACCGAGTATCTCCATCCCCTGCTCCCAACACCTCAGCTGCCTCCTCTCCCTCTCCTCCTTGGTTCTTCCCTACCCTGCTGAGCAAAAAGGCAGCAAGAAGCAGAAGATCTGTGTTTTGTTCCTGCTCCAACGGTTGGGAAGGAGAAATTTCTCTGAAAATAACTAAATGCTTTGTCCACCCACGAGGGTGGTTATTCCTGAGAAATCCCTGGAAGGGCATGAATGGTGGTGGAGTCCCTGGAGGTGTTTAAGGAAAGACTGGACATGGCAGTCAGCACCAGGGTCAGTTTGACAAGGTCGTGATCAATCACAGGTTGGACTCGATGGTCTCAGAGGTCTTTTCCAACCTAATTCATTCTCTGATTCTGTAAATGGTCTGTTAGAATACTATAAATACAAGTCATACATAGTTGTCACAACCAAATTTCCTAATTCCAGAAGCTAAGGGAAATAACAGATGGGGGAAAAAAAGCATAGAGAAAAAAATATATTTTCTACATTTTCCCACTTTTTTTTTTTTCCTGAAAAGGAATATTTTGCATTTCTCTCTAGACTTTCTGTGCAGGTCTGTGGCACTGCATGAGTGATGCTGGCTGTCAGTGAACTTCTCAGTTCTCACAGTTATCAATGTACTGTGCTTTAAGCACATCCAGAAGTTTCAAAAAGCAAGACAAACAAAATAATAAAGATATCCCAATAATCAAGACAAAATAATAAAGGTATCCCAATAATCAAGACTTAATCCCTGAGGAGCTTTCAGTTATGGGGTTTTGGTGCTAACTCAGTGTTGCTGCAGACCCACAGCCACCCTTTGGCATCCAAAACAAACAAAATGGCTTGAACTAGAGAGTCAGGTTAGCAGGGGTCAGGCTTCCAAACACTGTGTGTTTTAGGGGTTGATGTTTGGCTGCTTTTGAAGTTCACTGCCACGTTCCTCATCAGTAAGTGCTCCTCAGACTGCACTGCCAGGGAAAGCATTTGCCTGCTGCAAGAGGTTCACACAGGCAATACTGGAGGGGAAAATAAGATTTAAAATTCCAAACATCTTGGACTCCATACAAAGCAAGCTTATGAGAAAACTACAGCCTGTTACACTGAAGGTTGAAATAAATGTCATAATGATTCCTCTGGATTAAGAAACAACCCTATGATACCAATTGCAGGTTCAGTCTGATTGAATCACCCTGTGCATTATCACAACTGTAAAACCCAAAGTGTAAATGCCTCCTTGGGTTTGTAATACTCAAAAACCGAAGCTCCTATTTCACAAAATTTTGATTTTTTTTTATTGGTCTTCTTGTCTAATTTATGTTTTAAGTAAACCCAAATAGCAATACTGGGGGAAATTCTTAAGACAATTTGTCTCTCCTCCAGGTCAGCTACCACCCAAGTTTTTCAAGTGCCTTTTTGAACCAAGGATGTGTTTAGTAAATGGATGCTGTAAAAGAGCCATTCCTACAAAGACTAGATTGTATTTTAAAGCAGTATGGAGCACCACAACCAGAAAAATGAGGCTAAGAGCAGACAGTTACTTAGAGAAAGCTGATTTGAACACTAAGTGAGCACCAAAAATGTATTTGCTGGATCAAATAAACTGTGAAATGTTGCATCAAGTTTTTTAGTTTGTGATAAAAACAGGCTACAACGTCAGACACTAGCAACTCCTATTTTAAGATAAACCTGCCATGCCTAAACATCTCTCTCTTTAAATGGCATTACTTCCATCACAACAGCTCAGGAAAAGTTGTCAGCAGTGTGAAACAGGAAGGTAAAAGCTCCTTCTGCCCACAGAAGGCAAATCCAGTGGGTGGTGAGTATCCCTCTTCTCTTCTGTGCCAAATGCACCAGGAAGGAGCTGCTTGGAAAACTCAGCAGCAGCAGCAGCAGCATGGGAGCCCTGGGCAGCAGCATGGGGAGCAGCAGCTCACAGGAAAAGCTGGACAGGCTTCCCTAGAGCCCTAATGCTGCAGTTCAAGTTCACTGACCCCCAGGTTACCCCCACACCGCAGGTGATGCCGGGGGCGTCTCTCGCTGAAACCCAAGGCATCAAAGTCATTGGTTTTTTGTTTTTCTTTTTAGGGGTAGCTGAGTTTCCAACTTGTTTTTACTTACAGGGTTAAGAATGTACAGTAATTGCAGCAGATTAAAAAGCAGCAAGGAAAGGGTCTTGAATCTTTCACGTCTTGCATCTTTGCTTTCATAAACTAGATAGACTCATCTCTTAAAAAAAACAGTAATAAAACCCCCTAAACTCACAGTTTTCAGGCACCCAATGCTTTCTAGTGCTAATATTTCCAAAGAGAACTCATGGCTTTAAAGGCTTCATGAATTAGAATAATGCCATGAAATCAGTAATTTAAATAAAGTAATATTTTAATTGATTCTGACATTCAGACACATTTCTTAGCACTGCCACCTCCTTCTGACCTTTCACCCCAAGTGGGTTTCACTCCAGTGACGGGGACCAGAGGTTTATTGTTGTCTTTGAAGTTATAAATGCACAGTAGCAAGATCTGCCCCTGAAGAAATAAGGGGGATTGATTTCCTACTGATCTTACAGAGAACAAGATTTGGCCATGAGAAATGTCATAAAAATTACTCAAAAATACTAAAGTAACATATCAAACACATCCAGCGAAAGAATCAGAGGCCACTTCAATTATTGTGGTTTCTCTTCAGAGGAGGGTTAGAAAAAAAAAAATAGGTGACTGTTACACGACAGTAGAAAACAGGGCAATAAAACAGATAATTAGACCTGCAAGGGCAGAACTCACTGACCAAAGCTGTGACACAGGTATCTGGTTATCTTACATGCTTACTTAAAAAAAAAAAAGGACAAAAGAAGAGCTGTATAGGTGGAAGTACAGAGAAGATAAAGCAAAATTAGGCATTTAATTCCCAAAGACAAAAACATAAAAATGCATCTTTAATTCCCCCCATCCCAAAAGTATACTACTAAATGCAGGAAATATATTGCTGAAAACCTCTAAAGTTTATTAAAAACTTGAACACAATTTCAGGTTATTTAGTAAGATCAGCCAAAGCTCTAACAAAAATAAAAGTTTTGGTCCTTATGATTCAGCAAGCCTTATAGAGAGAGGTAAAGGAGAACACTATTTTTTTGGGGGGGGATAGGATACTCTACAGTTGCCTTCCAAAGGACATTTCATACTGCTCTGTGATATACCTGGAATTTACCCATCACACAGAAGGTAACACATCAAATCCTCTATGAGGAAACAGACCCAATATTATAACACCGGGATTTCTGCATTCTTAAAAGCAGTTACAGATTTCTGTCGTTCCAGCTCCTGCTGACTCCTATTTTCACTTATGTTAATTACCAGATTCTGAAGAACTTGTTGGCTTCTGACTCATCCTTCACATCCTCCACCTCCTCCTCCAACCTTCATGCAACACACCTTCTTTAGTGCTGCCTAATGATTTATCATTTTTCTGATCAGCTCTCCAGAAAGCACAGAACTATCTATAATCATACACAGCAGCATGAACATTTTAATTTAGTAGACTGTACGTACAATATTTCAAGTGGTTCGGGTCATAACACAGTAGCACCTTCAGAAGATTATTCCTACAGCAAAATAATCTAACAGACAAGTAATGTTCCCATGTTTTCCCAGAGTGAATGCATAAATATTTCCTGAGTGCAGTGCATCATTGGGAAATCGGACAGCAGGGGCAAGAATTCAAGCAACATGTATGAGAGTGTGAAGAATGTGAAGGTCTGTCTGACAAAACCATGAAAGCAAAAGAATATGTGAAATGTGAGAAGCTCCATGCAAAGCTTCACAGTTCTCCTTTGCTCTCACTTAAAAATAAAAATTATTTTGAAAACTTTGGGTTTCTGTACTATCTGTTGTTTGTATGATCAATTGTTTATTTAAGCAACAGCAAGTTATAAACCTAAATCATTTACCTGCAGCCATTAGAGTACTTTTATAAACTTATTATTATTTACAGTTCTACTTGGTTTCCTTAAACTTCATTTTCCAAAGCTGTGCAACATACATTTTAAATCAAGCACACTTAGTTTCATGTCAATTAAATAAAAGCACTCCTGAAATGAATAGCTGAGCACAGAAATCCCTTTACTCCTACCATACTATGACTGATGTAACCACTGCTGAATGAAGAAGAAAGTTTCTCACCCCATCACATTTCTACCCTGTTTCTCCCCGCTTTTTAATTTTAAGAATATCACAAGTTGTCCTGTCTATTCAAACAATATCAACACATTCATTTCCACAAATTTGTGACCTAAACAGGCACTTGAACAAATCTACTTTATATTTCTTTTACCCAAAACTGCTACCAGGACGCTTTTGAAACACAGGATTAAAAACTACCGTAAAAGAGAAAAAAATACAATGCAATTTATTTGTATATCCCATCCACATGACAACGTACCTCCTTTGTCTAATCGACTCCCGGGGAAAAAAAAGGAGGTCAGGAGGTGAGATCTGAAGAGAGGATGGAGCTCAGTGGGACAGAGGAGAGCAGAAAGCTCCCCAGACCCCAGCAACACAAGTGAGATACTGTGGAAGCACAGGAAGGGGAAAAGGAGAGACTAGAGGTCAGATCCTGGTGTTTTTGCACATCAAACTCGCGCCAAGGCTGGGATTTTGCGCTCCCAGTTTCAGGCTGCAATCCCAGGACACCGGAGCGGAGGCTGGGGTTTGAACAAGGCACGGGGCTGTGTTAGGGGAGCTGAGTATTTCAGGGGCTGCCCCAGCCTGGCCCTAAAGGGTCCGCAGCCAGAGCGCAAAAAATCGGCAAGAAATCAAACAAGGACGAGAATGGAGAAAATGAAACACAAGAGCAGTTTGGCTCTTGCTTTCTGGCCTCATAAATCCTTAGTTGCAGAAGAGAAGTCAGATGGAACAAAGCATAAATAAGTAGGAGGTGAGTTTTAACCATTTTTCAGGGCAGGAAGAAGGAAAGCTAAATAGACTGCACCTCTCCACCCTCATTGAGATGCAAACCACACAAAGGCGAAAAACTCATCTTGATGCACTGGTAGTTACGCATGTAAATTCCAGCGCAGGGAGCAAGATAAGCCCAAAGAATGCAGGTTCTCTCACCAGAAAGATTCAGCTTTGTGTATAATGCTGTAGTCTAACTACTGTAACCATCAGGACAACTCTGTTTAATATCAATAAAGTGAGCAATGCGTTCGCCTCATGCTAAACGAGCTGAAAACCCAGAGCAACCAATCCCCACAACCTAGAAACACCCATACGTGAAACAGCATCCAAGTTTGCTTTGATACAAAAAAACCCTTCTTTCCACTTCAGGCTCTTCTTTCTTAACTGGAGCAGAGCAGCAGAGAGGAGTCTGAAATGAGAGTCCACCTGTGCAGTGCAACGTGAAGCTCAGTCTCCTCTCCTAGTGGAAAATAAAGTTTTATTTTAATAAGACAGGCCTGTGACATGCCCTTGTAGGAGCCCTGTATGGTAACACTGACAATACAACTTGGCAATCTCTTTCTCTTTCCTCTGCCTCATCTCTGGCTAATTTTTTTTTTTTTTTTTAGTTATTTTGGCAGCTGCAGAACACACAAATCTGCACACTGCAGAACACTAGTTTAGTTATCTAGATGCGTATTTTTTTTTATTTTAATCATTAACAGCAATTATGAAGCGTTGCTTTTGAAAGGCCATAATTAGGGATGACAGACAAACAGTGGATGTGGCAGGAAAAGATAGTACCAGTTCTTTGATAGTACAAAGCAAACCACCAAGGCAGCGTGATAGTACTAGTTTCATTCCTTTTGGAGTTCATCAGTTGTGAGCGATTGAATTCTGCCTCGTGACTGATAAATGCATATTTTGATTTGTTTCCCCTTGAAAGCCAAGTACTCTTTTATTGGCAGGCTGATTAAAGTGGAATTAAAATGTTCTCTGAGGAAAGAGGTGAAAACTTGTCACCTTTTCTGCAACGCTCTTTTTTCCCCCCTTAGTAGATAAGGCTTTTTCAGAGTCACAGACACCGGATACTTGGGGGTAAATTAACCAAACTAGTCATGTTTTAAAAAGACAATTGTTCTATTTTTAAAGCTGCCATTTTCTGAATATTTGATTAGGGCTGCGTTACAAAAGATAACTTTTGCAAACAGTCTGCTCTCCCCCAACCCCCCTTTATTAATTTTACATTAGATTTCCACTCTGTTCCAGCAAAGCCCGTGGTGACTCCCTGCTCCGTAGAGGCTTCCCTCCTACAGCGATCTCTGCAGGATTTTGGCATGGCAGAGTTCAGCTACATCAGCAAACAGGCAGCCAGAAACCTCAGGCCCTGAGCTGAAGTGCAGCTAAGCTTGAAAGAAATACAAATATTTAAAGACAGTGCAGAGAACCAATAAAAAGCAGAAAAAAAATATTCTGTGAAGCATTTACACGACATAAAGCTACTAGACCAAAATAAATGTGACCCTGGTGAATTTGCTATACTAGAAGTTTATGCTTCCCTCAATTTAAAATTTTCAAATAAAGAGACTAAGTACAAAGCCCTAGAGAGAAAAATAGTAGAAAGTAATACAGTTATGACAGCAACAGCAGCCATTGTGAGTGATATTGTTATTTTCCATCAAGGAAGCAATAACTTTGATGAATAATCCCCTTAATGAACACCAAGATGGGGTTCTGCCTCCCTAATTAAATTAAATTAAAAGTGTCAGGTATCAAACCTCCGTGGTAAAGACGAAGAAAAGCTACACAGCAGCTTCCCAACACAGTATTATCAATCCCGATTTTGAATCTCAAAGTATTAACAATAAAAATATGCAGTCTCTGGTGCTCTGGAGACAGGAGGGGCAGAAAACAGACCCATGAAAGTTGACAGATTAATAAAAGACCCAAAAGTAGGTGACTGTGATAAAGGTGGAAACTTTCTCCTTAACTTAGCCTTTACCATGGTCGTGTCATGTGGCTTAAAAAATCAACTATAGAAAGCAGAGAAAGCAAAATGAGTTCAAGCAAGCCATAGAGCCTTATCAACAAATTATCTTTACCAGATAGAAGGCAGATCTTCATTATTACTTTAGCAGGATTTTTTGTGGGTTAATTTTCTTACTGTCTATCTGATGCAACAGAAAAATACAAAGCCTGAAGGAAAATAATCCCTATAATTTGCATTTTTAAATGCCCCTACATAAAATACATATTTAAGCAGATACATCATAATGGCTGGAATTATTAAGTTACATAAGTATTTAGAGAGATTATGAAATACTTATTGATTTAACTGCATAAATATGTACCTAGGGAAATTTATATCACAAATGAAACTGGCCAAAGCCACTATGTCTAAGCCAAAACAAAGACAATTATCTTGTCAATTAAAAATTGAAGGTAAAATGAAAAAAAAAAAAAAAACAAACCCTATTAGTGTGCTAAAAATAAAGCAATTTTATAATTATAGCAAGTAAGGAGAGGACAAGTCTCATAAATCCCTAGACAAGTGAATGGAAAGTAAATACTTATTTTGATGGTGTCCTAAGAATCTGTTAGGATTTGGGAGAGGAGGAGCATAAAGCTTTACCTTGTCAAAAACCATGAAGTTGTACAATTTTTTATTTTCTAAAAATATTTAACTGTATAATTACATAGGCCCTGTTATAAACGACCATTTAGGGCATCCTCACTCCACTGACAGAGTCTTCCAAGCTTTAAAAATTCATTAGGATCTTGGCAATAAATATTGCCAATGTATTTTACTGTAACTGTATCGATCCTAATGCACTTGACTTATCTATAGAGATAAAACTTATCTTGACCTTGTCGAATACAAACAGTCTGGACTAAAAACCTGCGATAGCCTCTCGTGGGGAAAACACACAGCAGATAACAGCTACAGGGATGATACAGGAGCAGAACATCAGTATTAATGTTTCAGACAAAACAGAAATTTGCCTGAATATTACCCTACCGAGCTCATGTAAAGAGACACTAATAGGAAACGATATGAAAGAAGGCTGTAAAAAACAAATATGTACATTTAATTAGAGTCTTCTTGGGCACTGTATTAGTCCCCTTAGAAAATACATGGCAGAAATGGTTACAACCTGCTGCATGGCAATATTACTGAGTGTGCTTTTTTTTTTTTTGAGGCAACCACTTCTCTTTCTGAAAGTCAAACCCAGCTGTCTTGTACTGCACTAAGAAGGAACCCAACCAACTTTTGCCTTTGTTATTTAAAGTTGCTGTTTCCAGCTGCAATCCCAGCGGTGACTGCAGACAGTGACACTGGCCTTGAGACATGAACCCTGCTGCAGGCAGGGACAGACCCTGCAGTGCCATCCCTACGGATCTTACAGCCACCAAGGCACAGCAGCAGGATCAGGATCAGGATCAGGATCAGGATCAGGATCAGGATCAGGATCAGGCTCCAGCCCCAGGATTTCCCCTGGAAGCACAGAGCCGTACGGACCCACACCGAACGCCCGCGTTTCAAACTCCTTGGTGCTCCTTCCCTTGCAATCCGCCTGCCTTCAGCTGCCGATAACTTAATTAATGTTTTCAAGTAGGGATAAAAAATATTCCCCGCTACTTCTAATGCAATAGAGATTTTTGGAGAAGATGTCTTTTGTGGTTTGATTTTAAAATTAATGCAAGAGTATCCTGCCAGTCGGCAGCAGAGTGTATCCCTCGATCTTTAATGCAAACTTCTCCAGGTTGTTCGTGTAACTCAACCAGTTACGGACAAAGAGGCACTTTCTGAAAGAAACCTACAACGTGTTTTTTGCAATTAATGCTCTATATATTTGCCAATTCAGGAGCCAAACGCATCAGACTTTCATCTTCCAAATATCTCTCCTTTACAAGCAGTAAGAGCAGTCTAATGTAATGTCTTAACACTGTCATTAGTACTCAAGTACCTCAGAAAATTATTTCTTTCAGACACAATGTTTTGTAGCTGGTCTTCATAAATTAGAAAAAAATTAGGATGTTTATAGGAATTTGGACAAGAGAACTATTTCTAGGTCACAGTAATTACTTTGCATTTGCAATTAATGAAAAATAATTATGCCTGATCACTCTAATTAATATTTCAATATGCTAAGCAGCACCAATACAAGTTCTTGCAAGGATCCAGTGGAAAACAAACTAAAGAAGAAAACAAAATCTGCCAAATAAAATCAATAAGTTAAATATTATATGTTTCATATATATTTTGACAAACTGCAAGTAGTGACAATTCAAAAATACTACAATACACATTCGGATACAAATGTAAAATTATTGTGACAAATTATTAACTCTGCTCCTTCCCGGGCCATGAGCAGGGATTTTAAAGGTTTCCTATTTACTCTGAGCAACTAAATGAAAGTAACTCCATAGTTTTCTATTTCTACCTTTAAATATTGCTTAGCTTTGGGAGACAGCAATAAAACTTTCTACCTTTTGATAGGCAACAGTATTTTGCATTGACTGAAGGCAAATAGAGACAAAAATAATACTATCCACAGCAGTGGCACAAAGAATAAGGCTCCATTGCTAATTATACAGGGAACTGAATTTAATTACATGGAGAACATTAAACACTTTCCAAACAGGAAAAAAAAAAAATCAAGAAAAGCTGGAGATGAGCCTTTCAAGTGCCTTTAATGCTCCAACAGTGCCCTCTGCCGAGGCTCCCAAAAAGTGCTGGATTAGTGCTCCAGCACCAAACACCGCGCACAACCAGGCAGCGCTACTTTGGGATCCTTTCTGCCTAAAATTAAGCACCCCACAAAACCCAATTCAGCCAACTTCCTGCAGGATGAATATGTCACATACACAGCGCAGCACTGCAGTCAGTGTGCATTTTGCAGCGAGATGGCAACTAACCATTTCAAGGACTGCTGTAGTTCAAACACATCCAAAAAAGCATCTGAGGTCTGAATCGCTTCGGTCTCACTCACAAGATCCATCTAACGAGGAGATTACCAAAGACGAACCTGCTTAGGATCCTGTACTAAAGCACTGCTCTTCTTAAAATCCAACTTACTTTGCTTTTGCACTGACAGATACGACTGGGTAATACTAGAAACACCTTCGAAAGCAAACAGGTTCTGAAATAATATAAAGCAAACAGCAAAAAAATCTGTTTCATTACTCAATACATTTCAGTATGATTTTTTTCAGATGGTAACTATATCCCCAAATACTGCTGTCTGGCTCCTGAAAACAAACCAGTGAACTAAATGCCGTCCTAAGCACCGAGGAAAGACTGGATGATGTTTCAAAATTCCATTTTCAGGTGGACAAGTGGAAAAGGGAAAGAGAAAGAAAACAGCAGGCAAAGGATCTTAGCACAACTGAAAAGTGTAGCATAGAAATTCCTGACAGCCCCCTTACCCTTCCTTTTTTCTAAAGAAAACACAGTTGTTTTTTTCTTAAGTCACCCCTTGGCTTTCCTACCTTAACCTGAGAGAATAAAAAGAGCAAAGAGCTATTTCTTTCCACTTTAATATGTTTCCTTTTTCTTTGACTAAATCTTTAGAATTCCCACTAATACAAATGAACCACACTTTTGAAAGTGTGAGCCTTGCCTTTTCCCCAAATTCACAAGTTATTCTACAGCTCTAATGATTAACTGGCAAATAGTTTATCATCTGAAAAAAAACTGCAGCCACAAGCACCTAGATATTTCAGATTAGACTGTAGCCATAGAATTTAGATAATTTTATGGCTGCAGGAAGAAGATGAAGCCAAAATGGCCATGAACTGTATAAGCCCGTTTCATACCAGCAGCTCCCTGAAACTCGGCTCCAAGTACTCAGAGAAGCAAGGGGCAAAGACTCAGTTGCATCTTTCTACCTCAGTAACACCTTTTATAAAACTGGGGGGTATCTTCCTTTCATTTTAAAATCAGAAATTCAAAAAACTCCCCTATTCTTGAGGAATCTTAAATTTATGTGGTTTAAAATAACGGGGAGTGTTCAGTGTAAAAACCAAACGCAGGTTGGCAGTTCTGAGGTGAGGATTTTTAGCACATCCTGCAGATTACAGCAACTTTTCCACCACCTCACAAGCCCCCTGGGAAGTGTCCAATTATCAGACCCTCATCCAGCTGGTGATGCTGGGGAATGGGAGCAGGATGCTCGTTCAGTCGTGGATATGGACACCGATTTCCACAACCTTTATCGAGCATGCTGGCTCGAAATCAGGCTGCTAAAACTGGGTGTAAACATCCAGGGCTGAGAGTACCTAAAGGTGCTGCTGATTTCAAAGAAATATGTGAGTTCTCAGTAATCTCAACAGCCTTTTTATTTACTGCACACTGTGACAAACCCCGGGCTTCCCCCACTCAGCTCTGCCTCTGTTTGGCTTCTGTTTTATGTCATCAAAGCTGAAATATTTTGTTTAACTGTGTTGAAAAATTAGCTGCTTAAACACAGTAGTATGGAAAAGGCTGAGATCAAAAGTGCATTTTTTGTAGGAGTCTGGCACCTCTCCTCACACACCACTTCAATTTCGAATCTGTGTTGTGAGCCTAATTTTTATAAAACTCTCTACCCCCCTCAAGAGACGACTGCATAGATGTAGCAGGTGAGCCTCCACTCACTTCATATATTTAAATATATATAAGATTATATACATATATATATACACATATATATCAGTATATATGCTTAACAGTAATACATACCAAAGGTTACATGAAGGTGATAAAATTACTTCAAGCCACATCAGTGCAGTAACAATAAAAAAAGCACATATTAATAAAGCAATATCAAGGCTATGTAATATTACCCTGAGTTCAAGCTAGACAAAAACATTCAACAACTTGCTTACTCAAAATACAATGCAAATGATGGCAGATTTACTGCTGCTGTTGGATCCTAAAGGTCCATTTTCTGCCTGTTTAAATCTGTAGCCTTAAAGCAATATCCTGCTTGTAGGTGGCTTGGTTTTGGCTTTCTAAAAGGAATGTTAACTTCGCAGGACAGTTGTACAATCTAAAATCTCAATCCATTGCCTTCCAGTTGTTTTAGACAGGCAATGCCAGGAGTGATTAACTGCATTAAGTTATTCCTTTTCATTCCCCAAAGGGAGACTTTTAAATTCGGTATGTATTTCTAAGAAAACCCAACACATTGTGATTCACAGAAGTTCTCCAGCATAAACTCATCTACCTGTCAACAAATCTCCAGAGATGATCACACAATCTTCTGAATAATCACAATAATGAAGACAGTTCAGGGTGCAAAATACACAGATGCAGCAGGCAATAAAGGCAAAAAGCATTTTCTTCCTCTTGGGGTTAAATTAGGAATTTTTTAAGCAACGTGGCAGCTGTAAGTGGGAAGATCTGTCCACCTTTTGTCCCCACAGAGAGTTTAAGCAGGTTGGTGTAATCAAAACAGCAAACAAATAATAAATTTACTACAGATATATCTGTTCACTAATACGAAAATCCAGATTTTCAGGAATTTTCAATTCAGATGCCACAGAAGGACATTCCCTGAACTTTGAGATCCATCTCGGGAGATATCCAGCTCTCTCCCTTCCTCAATACAATAAGGAGAAAAGGAATTCTAGAGGCAGCAGAGGGGAGGAAAGGGAAGGAGAATGAGGCAGGAGTGCCTGGATCCCCCAAATGATCAGTGCTACTCAAACAAACCTGAAGCTATCTGCAACTTAAAGTCATTTCTAGAACAAGGGAGCCCACTTCAGGAACACTTTTTTCTTTTTCTCCCAACAAACACAACTTTTTTTTTTTTTTAAATCAGGGAGGAAAAAAAATGAAACCATATTTTACTCAGAAGCAGTCTGCCTACAGATTCCTACGAAAAGGCAGAGAGGATGTACAGATGTCAAAGCCAGCTAAAATTAGGCAGTACAAACCCACCCTCCCCTGAGTGCCCCACACACTCTGCTGCACCTAGGCACAGATTTCACAGCACACAAAAGGCATTTTGCAAAGTAGTTTTCTCCCAATCTCAAAAACCCTGCCCTCTGCCCTAAAAGCTGTTTTTTTAGAGTTTAGTCAGGATATTTAGCTCTCTGCTCAAAGAAAATGAGAGAGAATGCCTTAATTTCTGTGTGTAAGCTATCTTGATTGACAATTAGTTGCTGGGATGTACATTGTAGCTTTTGTGATTAATATTTACTGGGATGGAGGATTCAGGCTTAAATATGAAAAGCAGGGTTTTTTTCCAGGAGTAAATTGACGTTTTAACCAGAGATTCATGCATTGCCTCAAACTAATTTTTAGTTGCATTTTCACAACATGAAAATCAATATTAGATTTGATCTTCCAGAAACAATTTTGCACATTCAGTAAAGGAATATAAGAAACTTCTCCCAAAATAGTATATCACTGACAAGCACTAGAAGGAGAACTTTTAACCCACATATTGCTCCTGTAAAAGGTAACAGAATCAGCAAATTCATTTAAACTTTGGTCAGTAAGGAAAACAAAGTTTTCTCTATGTATGTAATTTTAGCTCAAAAAGATGCTCTGAGTTGGGTGATTTAAAAATTATTGAAATGTGCTGAAATTTCACCTCTCATCCCTCCAAAAAAACTCAGCCTCAAACAGGACACCTAATTAGAATAGCTTATTATTATTAAATTATTAGCCAAATTCAGGGAATAATGTAACTCCAAAAATGCTCATTTCAGAGTATAAATAACTTGCATATATAGGTAGAAGACTGTTGCCAAATAGTGATGGCTATCACACAAATCCAAACCGCATCATTCTTCTAGGAAAGATTCCTACAAGATTCAGGAAAAAATCTAAAAGTTGATAAAACAGAGAAGAATCATCACAAATATAAAAAAGTAACTGGAAGAGGGAAAACTAATTGTGACTGTGAGAACTGTAAGAGGCAATTATCAGGAGCATTTTGCTTTTTTGCTACCTTAATATTATATCTGTCCTTTCAGATTTACACACAGCAGTAACAAAGGCTGTTAACAAATCTGTTCATCAGACCTTACTACTCTCAGCGCTGCAGATGCAGTGAGAACAGTAAGAAAAGATGCTCAGGAAAGATCACAAGCACCAATCTTCAATCTTTGAAGGACACATCCAGCTTTTTGCATTCTTATTATCCAAGCCTCAGAAAGCTCATCTAGGATCTGATCAAGGTGATTAAATAGGCTGCTCCACTGGCAAAGTTGTCACATTTTTCTCCCCTTTTACCCATCTGCACAAAAGCTGTTTATAAAAATTAAGCCAGATGTTCATTAAAAAAAAAAACAAACCAAAAAAAAAAAAGCAAACAAACCCAAACCAAAACAAGAAAACAACAAAACCATCTGCTGCTGTAACATTTTATTTCCAGTAAAAATGACATTTCAGCATTTTCAGCGATTCTTCCTTGTTAGTTTTGTTCCTTGTATGCTCACTATCTCACATCAGGCTTTACTAAGGAAACTGATGAATCTTACTGAAAGGATAAGGGAAATGTAAGCTAAGATAAGCACAAATAATGGGGAAAATAATAGGATATAATAGTAAATCTGTTATTTGTTTTTTTAAAAATGCAGTTAGCACTGATGCAACAGTGTCAACATCCATGTCAAAACTTTTTTCATGTTAAAGAAACATAAATATTCAAACTTAGACTGGGACCACAGCAGCCATCGAGTTTGGGTATAAAACCAGACAGAAAAATTAACAGCCAAAGACTCCTACACTGTCCAGCTATACAAGAAAAACCCTTTTGCTATTTCAGACAAACACAAACTAGGGAAATAAAGTGAAATTCTAATGAAAATAGACTGAAATTTATTTTCTTTTTATTCTTTAGCAAGAACTTTAGAGAAAAATATTTCCATGTAAGGGCAGCCACGGGTTACAGCCACACACAGCTGGTCCCAAGTACAAATCCAGAGCAAGCTTCCCCAACAGCAAACAGGGATGGAAATACAAACTACAAACACTTTAAGTCTCCTTCTTTCTCTCCACCTTATGCTGGCTTTTCTGAACTTCTTGAACAGTTTCCCTTTTCAGGAGAAAACTGCTTCTGCTCACTTAATAATACCTTTACATTTGTGTAATAAAACTTGTAGAGAAGAAAAGCTTTTTCAGTTATATAAAACCAATATGTTTTATTTTTGTTATTCACTCTCAGTAGCTGCAAATTTTAACCACTGCTACTGAATCTTAGATTTATGAACAACCAGTTGGTATCACATGTGTGTATCCCAAACCCAAGAAACAGGCACATAGCATGAAACATTCCTTTAATTCTGAAACAAAGAGCATCTGGATCATTTTGTCTTTCTGTTTGAGACAATTAATGTCTCAAACTATTGTGCTGTCTCTATCAGGAGTTCACTAATTACTAAAGCTACTTGTTATTACTTGTATCTAATTACTACTATCAGTAAGTCCAGAATATAGACCCACTTCAAAAGAATGACCCTAACAACTACCACTTCTACCCACAACAGATTATGATGTATTAAGAAAAAAAAACACTACAAGATTAGACAAGAAAAAAAAAGATAACTTGCTCAATTTTCAGATTGTTCTGAAAGAACTACAAAAATAATAGATAACTGGAAATCATAATAGAAGCTTTAAAGTTCGACATTTGACAGTATCACAAAATCTTACTTGAAAAGTCTTGGACAAAAAATTAAACATGCTGAAAGAAGGTAGGCAAGTGGTAATGAACAAGGGGGGAGAGTTAGGAAGGAACTGAAAGAACATCATTTAGGCATGGTTTTACTGTGGCATATTCCA
>VZTT01061880.1:0-84688 GCA_013400855.1 Buphagus erythrorhynchus
TATCTCTCCTGCTCAAGGGACCAGCTTTCCTCTTCTGCTATGCCCCTTCCCAGATCAGCCACTTAACAGCTCAAATCCTACATAATCCTACATGCTACAGGAGTCAACTGCATCACGAAATCTGCAAGGATGTCCCCAGAATTCATGTGTGATCAATCCATGAAAAAGGGACTGACATAAGGATTCTAGTGTAGAATTAGGACATAGTATATAAATCATATTCCAAACAATGCATGGTGAGAAACATTTCTTTTTTTCTCCAAAAGACTTTTGGAAATTATTTTCTTTCAAACAAAAAAAATAAGTTTTTGATTTAAAACAAGTCTTGCAAACCAAAATTTTAGCCTGGACAGAGATAATTGAAGCTCTTTCCAGCTATGAATTCACAGTGGGAGAGAGAAAAGTGTTGAGTGTAAAATAGCAAGCTCAGTTTAGCTGGGACCTCAGGCTTCTCAGATAACTAAGAAGTGAGTCACAGAGGCAACACAACTAAGCTGGTCATTCATCAAAACCAATCTAGCCACAGACACCACAAGTCCTGTTATCTTGCTGCCAGACACTACATTTTCCCATATCAGTCTGCCTTGCAGCCTGGTCTCCTCATGGTCTCACAGTCTTCATCATTTTGGTCTTGCTCATTTCTTTCCTTCTTGCAAGCATTTTCACTTGATCCACCAGGTAACAGGGAGGGGAGAATGTTCAGATAGACCAAGCCCACATTTTTTAAAATTAACTTGCTGGCTCTTAGAAAAACTAATAGTTTTCCCCCAGCTCTCTTCAGGGGGTAAAGAAAGAAATAATCTGCATAAAAACATTGACAAATGTATTTTACTGACTTTCCTACTTACTGATTGAAAAGAAATTATCTTAGGGAACATTAAGGCATTTTTAACTAGGTCTCTTTTCTGCAAAAGACAGAGGAACAAATTTCAGAGGAAAAGAAACCCTCTCCAAAATCAAAACAGTAGAGATTTGCCCTTGGATAAGCACACAGGGTCTGTGTTAGCCACATCACTTAGTGCATGATTAGTGAGCTGTTAAGTATTACAGTACGAGACAACTGTAACAGCATATGCAGAGCAAACAAGAAGCAAGGTTTTTCCTAATACAGAGCTAAATTATACGAGTGGCTCTGGAAGGAGAGCTCTCAGCACCATCACAGATGGCTCAACCTGCACATCCCTGATGAGCCTGTTGATGACCAAGTTTCTCTTTGCAGGAGGCTCTGCATAAACAGCAGACAATGGGCTCTTCGTGTTCAAGTCTCTCATGTGGAATGGTTTCCACCCAGAACAGCTTCCAAACATTGCTTTTGCTGGCTGAAAGGGAAGTAAAGTAACTCCTAAAACATTTGCACCACTGCTCCTGTTTGGTTTGTCCCTAGCACACAAGTGACTGCAACACTAACACTCCATCTTCAGCTGGGGAAAATGGATATGGCTCCAGTGACCTGCCCTGTGCTTAAACCCTCTTACACCCACTGAGCCTGGCCCTACGTATTTTCCATTATGCTACAGCAACTGATAGAACTTCCATTCTGCTTTATAGAGCCTGTGCATATCTGATTAATTCTTCTTTCCTGCAGGAAGTCCAGCAGCCATAGACTACGTTTTATTAGGTAGAGTATAGCCAGATGATTTCAATAAATCACTTTAAAAAAAAGAGACTAGTTTCCTGGTATTACAATAAAAAACTACTTGAAGAGAATAATTTCAGATGATAAATCTGCTGCCATTCACCAACACTTGCATAGCTGATTAGAAACAGTGCATTGTCCCAAGCACGTCCCTTCCAACTCCCCACTGGGAACACTCCCAGCAGTACAGATATAAAACATATTCTCTCACACAGGGATACTAATATTGGTGATAAACTGGTAACATTTAACAGCTATTGTGCTACACTTCATGACAGATTGCACAGATCTTTTTATACACATTC
Organism: Buphagus erythrorhynchus; assembly: GCA_013400855.1. NCBI lineage: Eukaryota > Metazoa > Chordata > Aves > Passeriformes > Sturnidae > Buphagus > Buphagus erythrorhynchus. Next base: position 1,942 of record VZTT01061880.1, read on the forward strand.
TTGTAATATTTAGGTCCAAATACATTCTCCTCCAAGGGCATTCTCCTACCATCTTGAACTTTTAATAAAAAGTCCAGAGAAATCAGAACAATCCATTGTCAACACCAAACTCATCAAAAGCTAAAGGAGCAGAATCAGGACAATGACAGGAGTGTTATGGATGCTCTCAATAGAACACTACTGCACACATCATACAGAACAATTTATCCTTGCACAACTCCAACACTGGATTTTCTTTATGCATCCCTTCACAGCAGTACCCAGGGAAGTAAAGAGGCAATGGAGAGAAGAACAGGAGAAAAATAAAAATCACCTGTGAGCATTATTATTGCATTTGAAATGAATTTGCTCCAGCCAGGCTTTTCCACTGGTGTTTGCTGCATCAGTGAGTGCAATAAAGAATTTTAAGCTGGTAAGCTCAAGCATTGCCCCCAGAAGCCACTCAGAGGATGGATCACTGCTGGAAACATGGTACAAGCTGCTGCTCCCAAAGCCACTTGGGATTCAAAGGGGAATTAAATGAACAACATGAAAGTGAAACATATTTTCACATGATGACTGTGCAAACACATGCAGTCATTTTGCAGCAAGAGAATATCCAAGCTCTACTGGCCTATAAAGGAATGGTGTTGGGTATTGTTGGCTTGTTAGCTCTTTTTGGTGCATTTTACTCAATAGAAGCATTCACAGTTTCTTTTATTTCTCATGCAATGATGCCCTTTAACTTTCTATGTAGTTTCCTCCTTTGACCTCTTTACAATGCCGTTGATTCTATAACACTGCACATTCAAATCCCAGACCTGAAATATGAATGCAGCTGATGAGAACTTAGCTGATTAAAACTCTGTGTTAAGACTGAGTAAAAAATATGAGGAGTCAGAAGTCTGTGACTAAGTTTAAATATCCTTTAAAATAATTTTTGCAAGAGTTTTTTTGTGTGACAAGAGGAAGACAACCTCCCTGCTCACTGATACTCCAAGAATGGAAGCATAATAATTTATGAAATAGGAGTATCTGTCTAGCTGATAAAATATGGTTTAATCCATGGGCAAATAGCTGTCATATGTTAACTCTTTGATTATCCAAAAATCTGTAACTCTTTAACAAGCATCCAGATATCACAACTTACAGCATGCAGACAGACTGCAATAAATGCACCTCTCTTTTGGCAGGTGCCTATGCCTTGACTTCTGTTCCCAAATCCTTCTTTAGTGCTGATAACCACAGCTGAAAATCAGAATCCTAAGTACAGCACCAACTTTCTGTTGTACCTTGGAAAGCACTAATTAATTAATTAACAAATTAATTAATTAACAATGAAGTTAGACTGGTGTGTTTGTGAAGGTTGCTGCTCCAGGCCATCCCTGTAGCGTTGGATGTTTGTGGTCTCCTCAACTTCCTGCCCTTCCCTCACTTCTTGCTTGGTGCCTGCCATGAGATATGTCAGCTACAACATCTGTGCATGTAACATCAAAGATTCACTTTAGTTTACATTCTGGTGAGATGATGTAAAAGCAAGTTGTTTGGGTCTTTTTAAAATTTATTTTTCCTCCTCTTCTTTCTTTAGAAAAGGACATGCCACTGATGAGTCTCAGTTCAGTGCTGGATTAGCACAGTAAAAGTGTGGTGGTTGTCTATGAAGGTTGTTGCACGTTCTCTCCATGGGGGGGAAGGAAAAAATATTCTAAAAATTTCCCATCCTCATGTGTAGATGATCTTCCCAGGAGGAGTTTAGTCTGTTCAAACTCAGAAATTGAAATTAGCCTAGCAATTCCACTTTTTTCTTCCTTCCGCTTTCATGACTTCAGATGACACAAGTTTCCAGGGGAAAACAAATTTATATAGAAAGGTTTCTGCATTGAGGAAGAAGAACCTCACTGCAACACTCATATGGTAAAAAAATCACCTATGAACTGGTTTAGAGAAAGAAATCTGGTCTGGCAGTTAGGATGCTAGGCTCATAGTTAAACTGCTGTTTAATAAACTCACTGTTATACAGGCTGCCCTACAGACAGTGACAGTGTGTCATACAGGTGGCCCCAGAAGCTGTGAATCCCATCCCTGGAAGTGCCCAGGGCCAAGCTGCACAGGATTTTGAGAGACCTGGTCCAGTGGAAGATGTCCTTGTCCACTGCAAGGGAGTTGAAACTAGATAATCTTGAAGATCCCTTCCAGCCCAAAGCATTATTCTTCTGTCCTTAATTAGGAATTGAAATATTTGGATAAATGCAACTCCCTCACTTGAATGCCACAGTTAGAAAGAGGGCAGGGGCACTTCTCTACCTTCTGTAGTGGGAAAATAATTCTATTGAGCCACAGATGCCCAGACCTCATGGTGACAGGAGACAGGATGTCATCAGACACCTTTGTGTGGTAGAGTACCTGTGCTTGCAGTCCTTAAGAGAAACTCATATTAAAGCTGCCTGTTTTCAATCTCCCTCCAGAAGTTATTACCAGTACAAGGCTCTTTGGGACATTAATTATCAGCAAGAAGAAAGATGAACAGAACTGAGCCACTTGAGGCTTTAACACACAGCCTCCACACAGTGGTTCTGGGGAGCAGGAAAGCTCCTGCTGCACACAGAGCTGCTGTGGGCAGTCCCAGGCACCCTGCAGAACAAGCAGTGTGAACTCTGCCAGCAGCACTTCACAGGTACAGATGCTCCCAAACACTCCATTAATGTCTAGCCTCTGGAAAATGAGCCTGGATTAAGAGAGTTCTGCATTTCTCCCTTCATCCATAGCTGTATGCACATAGCAAAAATGCTGATGTCGGGTCAGGGGGCAACTTCTGGCTATTTTCATCTTACCAGCTACTGTAAATAAGAATTACAATTGCTCAGCTGTGCAAGGCCCATATCCATCTGGGCAAAGCCCTTAAAGCTTTTTTGGTGTGCTTTGAGTGGTTTTTTTTTTGGTTTGTTTTGTTTTATTTTAATGAAACAGTGACCCTAATATGTCTAGTTTTCCTCTTCAAGGAAAATTTTTCAATGTAAATAGTGTATTTTTTCCTTGTTGTTATATATATACACACATACACGCGTGAATTTATTTCTATGGCCAATTGTAACCAATGTGCCTCTGAAATGCTCTTTTGAAACATAGCAGGAAAAAGCCACTGATTCAACAGAGAATATTGACTTTTTCCCTACTGCCCTGGATATCTGTCTGAACAAAGAGCTGGTTAGACAAACTACAAAGAACCCCTTTGTGCAGGGCTAAGTTCACCTGGGAGAAGTATTAATGAAGTCCCAAAGGGGTGGGGACTCAAACTCCCCTGCTTTCAATGATAAAAGAAGACAGGCTCAGAACACCAAATACCCTGCCTTCCTCACCCCTCTCTCTTTAAACGACAAGAAGGAGTGCCAATGTAATTGAGAATTAGGGACCTTTCTGCTATTAGTCTATAGGGTCTGTGAAGAAAGCAGGTAGAATTTCAGATGGCACACCAGCTGCTGAATGGCAGCTGAGAATCTAAAACAAAGATTTTAAGTAGGTCGATACTAGTGGACTGTTAACTCTCACTAAAAGATCTTCAAAAAAGTCAATACCATAAGCAATAATTACATGTGATAGCTGTACAAATGTCTGAAGTAGAAATACAGTTGTTCAGTGTGTATTAAGACATTTGTTAAATTTCATTTCTACTGCAGAAGACAAGAAATAAAACCATGGTTCTGCCAGGAGATTTATGTCCACTCTGGTGAAATACTGTCCCTGGCATTACTGTGGAAATAACTGCACTCCTAACTGATAATTATTCAACAGCTGTGCTGAGGAACATTCTTCTCTCCCCTCATATATTTGTATTTGTAAACTATATGCAGTTTACAGCCTAAAGTTGGAGTAGTCAAGTATCTTTATTTGGTTCTGCTCATTTTAACTTTCCTTTAACTCCTGCCAAGCCCATTGCCTTAACTGTTACACCATGACAAACTCCCAACTTGAGTTATGCATTACAGAACCTATACCTGATTTCAGCACTTCTCACACATTGAAAAATAGGGCAGTAGATTACACTCTCTCAAAAGAGCTTAAAAGGATGGAATTGCATGAGCAAGGGGAAGCTGACATAATCCAAGTGGCTCTTCAGGCCTTCTGCCTGGGCAGAGCAGACAGCTGCAGAGGCAGAGGAACAGCACAGGGAAGAGCATCACCCCAGGGATGGGACCTGTCTGCCCACAGGTGAGTGAGGTGTTCAGCTGCTTCCTCCCAACAGCATGAAACAATCACTTCAAAAGAGAAGGAAAGGGCTACCCCTCCACACACACCCTTGGCACCGCAGTCATTGCAGGAGAGGAGAGCCCAAGCAGGCAGGGTAATCACTTTGTCCTTCCAACTGAGAAATTGTGTGATTCCTGAAATACCTTCACACATTATTGGGACAACTGTGCTGCCTGTTGAGGCACAAACATAGCCCTGCTGTCCTGTTCCTGAGGGCCTTTGGTAGCACAAATTCTGCTGCTTCTCAGTGGAAGCATCAAGAAATCTCCCTGCAGCACTTTTCCTGTGCAAAGCTCAAAAACATCCTCACAAGTTACTGGGATTCAATTGCTTTTGCAACAGTCACAGTTTTAATGAGAAGGGCATACTTCCAGTTAATCTAATTTATTTTGAAGACCACCTCTGGGAACTGTCCCATAAACCTCTATCTGCAGTGCACTCTCACCTTCCAGTAGCAGCACAGCTTGCTGGGGTGGGCTGCCAATCAGCCCTGGGTTTGTGAATTGTGGCTACCCCCAAAGTAAGACCTGTGGCCATCTCTGCTGGGCACAGGCTACTGACACAAGTGCACACTTCTCTGTTTTGAGGGCTAAAAATCACAACTGAATGTTATTAAGAGCATATATTTTGAATGAACAGCTCAGAGCTAGGAACAATTAAGACAGGCTGCCAAAGCAGAAAGATTTATGGCCTTCAGGAAACCACTGTTTTGAAGGAGTCATTCTTCAGACTTGTAATGTAAAGTGGTTTTGATGAGCCAATTTCCTTTCCCCCCCCCAAACATCCCCAACATACACATACTACCTAGGTTGTCTATTACTTTATTTCCCCAAAAAATTAGAAATGCTGAGAGCATACCAGCACTTGACACAGATGCACTGTCATTTCAAATAATGCTCATCATTCAAGAGAAATACTATAACAATCACCCTGTAATATGCTTTTAAACAGGGATATCACAGAACAAATGCTTTAAAGGCATTTTTGGCTGGACTTTCAAAAGTAAAATCTCATAGGTGGTCAAAAGCTTTTGCTCTGGGTAGATAAGTTCTTTCTGATAGTACAACTAAATCAAAATAAATCTGGTTAGTGTTCTTAGGTAAATTATTCTGTCATCTGAAAAACAAGTCTCTGTAGACATAATTGAAGGTTACTACTTTAATAGAGGGTGTAATGACTCCATTCTAGCTGCACTTAACAGATTTATTTTGATTTANGTCTGGTACAGTAAGTCAATATAACATTAAACAGGATATATTATACTGCCTTTGTTATAAAAAGCCAAGAGCAAAAAGACAGAAACACAATTCTTCAGAAAGCATAGCCCAAGACTTTCTGCAAAGACTCCTTAGAAAAATCAAAATAAGGCTGAGTATTCCAATTCCACCAACATTTTAGGTTAAAATATACATACAAATTCATTACCTAAGGTGAACATGCACGTGGCAGAATCTTCTGTCTTCATGCAAAACAGGATGTGAGGTAGCCTAGGCTGAACTTTCNCCACCACACCTATCAGCCAGTTTCCTAAATCTCTCCTCTCAGAGGAAATAGCTGAACCTTTATCTGCCTTTCAGTCTTGCTTGTTAGAGCTGGTCAGCAAAGGGCACTGAGGGGCTACAGGTGGGTGGCATTATCTGCTGGCCCTGATGCCCCTCCCCAGAACTTCTCCTCTATGAGCAGGGGCAGCCCCAGTTTGAGTTGTAGTTTTACCGAGTCAATATATAAATATAAATACACTAAAAGTCTGAATCTGGAGTGACTGCATGCAACAGCTTCAGCCTGTACAAGGTACAAAAGCACAGCAGTGAACTCAGGCAATACATGGTGTCACCCTGGCTGAAATGTTTCAGTGAATAATCATCACATTACCTGCAGACATAATGTTACTTTATAATCCTTAGGAATCACACCTGTGTATGTGTGCATACAGAGATAAAACAGGTAAACTCATCTCCTTTTGGGCCAGATTGGAGACATGCTCTGTATGTCCCAAGTTAAATAGGAATCTTGCTTATATCATCTAACATGACTTGTCTCCTGACCACTTTATTAAAATTTCAGTGCCTAACTGTTAAAATGATGAAGCATCAGCACAAGCCCAGCTTTTATGGTTTAACCTGAAGACTGATGGATATTCTCCCAACACTTGCTGAAAGATTTTATTTTATTAGGTCACATTACAGAACTGTCTTCCTGAAGACTGAAATCATCTCCTTGGTGATAGCATGCTTGACTGACATGATTGCACTCACCAACATCTTGTAGACAGCTGTGAACATTTGCAGTGGTGCCAATTAATCTAGGATAGCATCAATGGAGACAGAGAAACAAAGAAGCCGACACAAAAAGCTCTATTGAATAACATAATAAATGAGTGATGCAGGTGTTCTGTGACTGGGTTTAATTTTGTCAGCCTTGCAGAAAGTTAACACTTGAGTCACCTTGGTCAAGGTGTCTGCCAGTCATTGTCTCTTGGCTGCCTCCTCTCCAGTGGCAACACACAGAGTTGAGTTCCACACACTGAGTTCCACTCTCAAGTATAAAGCTTGTACATACAAACACACTGTAAATAAATTTTTGTGGTACAGCTGAAGGGACTTTGGTTTCTAAAATAGCCTTCAACACTCAGATGATATTTAAAGAGTTTTTTGTGGCATCAGAAAAGGTATAATTTCAGATAACCACTAGGAACAGTTGCAATGTCCAATGAACAGAATGGCAAAAATCAAAAATATGAGCTAAAACTCACTGAATTTAGTGGCATGTGAGCACATGGTAGCTGTTCTGTTGAATGGGGGCCTTGCAATCTTAGCTTAATGAGTTGCTTTGTAAGCTCTGAGCTAAATGGAGCTTGGAATCTTTAATGACCAATCTGTGTAAACAGCAGCTACTAAGTAACACTTTAATGCCTTGATGATCTTTTAATTTAATAGACAAATGATGAAGCAATTTTAACCAGCATCATTGCATTAATGCAGCAGGGAATGCATGCTGGAAAGAGCAAACAGAGTATGTAAGCAAAGATAAAAAGAATGAACAGTCTCTGCTACAACTCAGATGCTCAGATGTGCTTTCCAGAAGTGAGATCTCCAACATTTGTCCCAGTTTAGAATGAACTTATTTTAGAAGAATAGTGGTAAGGTGGTCCTTGAATCCTGAAGTATACTGGGCCAGGGTTTTAAAGCCATGGTTTCACTCATGCTAAAGGACATAACCTGATTAAAGCACAGTATTGAAAAACCATCTTGGCATGCTCAGAGTGAAAATTGAGATTGTGAAGTCCCAGCCTGGTAATATCACAGCTGTGACAGGAAGGGCTGTGCAAATGAGGGGTAATGGAGCAAGGTCATTATGGTGAGTACAGTCATTTACAACCTGCACCCCTTCTGTCACAAGGATTGTGTTAGATGTCAGTCCAGTAATGAAATAAACTCTTTATGAGAAAGATGTGGTTGAAGGCGTGATGAAAGCAAGGCTGTGTACTTACAACACATTGCAATGTCTTTAAAGAAGTGCTGAGAATTTCTGAGGAAGTGCACGAGCCAAGAATACACCTAAGGCCTGCATTTAATCTGCTGATGTGCTTGCAGTGTGTAATATAGCAGGCTGCAGGTGCAGGCACTCTGTGAGCCCACGCCTCTGAAACTTGGCCACTGCTCTTTCCTTTTCCAACAACATTACCATTGGATCCTACCAAAGATGCCAGCTGCCTTATAGAGTCACTCAGCCTGTGACAATGCTTCCAATATGTGTTGAGCTCTCCCCAAAGCTCTCCTGTTACCCACTACACACTGAAGCCTCTCAGTTCAATCTGCTCCCTTCCTTCCTACCAGACCTGTATATTTATTACTTGCCTACTTTTCCCACTTGCCAAATCTTTTCTTCCCTGTCAGACTCCCTGGTGCCTGGCAGTGCTGTTCCATGGGGTTATGCCACACTTGGCTGTCTCCAAAGGTCTGGTCCTTTTCCTTCTGTATTGTTTCCAACGCTCACAATCTCTAGGGCTTCTCTAAATAAACAGTGTCTCAAATATATCACCCTTTCCCTGGGCTGAGAGAAACTGAAGAGCTTGGGAGATTCAAAGACAACATGTACATTCTGATTAAAACTGAGTTCAGGAAAATGGTGAAGTCTCTGCTGCATATTGCAATATGCAGTTTTGGGTATGGTCCTGTGTGAACCCTGGGAGTCACTTCCCATTTCCTTTCTGATCAGGTTCTCCCTTTGCCAGGGAATATATATACAGTTTTCTTTAAAAACGTAAGTCATATGTCTAACATTTCTTCCTTTGAAAATGAGCTGCAACTTTTGCATGTTTTTCTAGCTCTCCACCATAAAGACATCAGCTTTTGGACTGGCTAATATCTGAGATGCATTGTATCATCACACTGTGGATAAAAATTGTTCCTTCTATGTTGGAGGGCAGAAGAAGGATTTTTTTTCTTCAGTTACATTTGGAGGCAGCATGAGAGAAAAAGGAGCTTGTCCAAAGTGTAAATGTCATGTGTCATTCTTGAGGAGGCAGGAACAGAGAGGCCTGAAGAGACACATTTCATATTCCTCAGAGGGGCTTCTTGTGTGGCTGGTGAAGCCACCTGCTCGAGGAGAATATGTGGGATGTGCCAGGACCTTCAGTGGGCTTGCAGGAGAGACCTGGAGGTTAGAGGGAAGCCAAGAGACACAGGGACAGGGCAAGTGCAGGGCTGAATCAGAGCAGGATTCATCTTTGAATTGGCACTGCAGTAGTCTGTGTTACATCCAGAAGCTTCCTGCTTTAATCCATTTTGATTTGTTACAGTCTTAATACTCTAAGAAATTTTATTATTTTTCAGGCTCTGTTCACCTGAAGCTGGTTCCATCCCAAAAACTAAAGCAGGAAGCTGAGGGGGGCTCTGAATCTGTGGAAAATTTGTCTTCAGGCTTTTGGGCACAGCTTTTCCCTGCTCACCTTTGAGAAAGCCAGCTGCCCTGAAATGGTTGGTGATGGGTCTCCTGCCTGGCTGAGAGTGCCAGGCAGCTCTTGGTCCCCCAGCTGCAGAATTCTTTGCTCAGAGCAGATGAACTGGCCTGTCCTGAAGCACTGATAGTGGTGAAAATCTTTAGCTAAGTGGTTCCTCCACTTAGATAAGCTGCTCTTTACTTTTCCTCGAGCATTTTCTGTCCTTTATATGGTTGCTATGTTGGCTTTTATGGGCGCATTAATGAGTCTGCTGTGAAAGTTTGCCGGTTCGTTATTTAATGGCTCCATCAAGACTAAACAGAATTCTCTCTGAATCCATCCATCTCTGCAGAATAAGGCCTGACAAAGCCTTGTGCCCCAGGTAAGCTGCACAGGGGTATTTTCCTGTGCTTAAGCTGGGGGTATCAGGTGTTGTGCTGCAGCCACATCCACGCCTCCTCCTGCACTGCTGGAGATGACACTGCCCTGTGCCAGCAGCTCTCGTGCACCCAGAAGTAACATCCCTGCTCTGGAGGTTTCTTATCACTAGCCTGCATTTCCCCACTGTGCTCAGAATGATTTTATTATATTTCTCCAGCCTAAATTTGTCTGCTAATCAGGTGACAGTCCAGTTGGCAGGGGAGAGGTCGTGATTCAGTAACATGCACGTGAATGGGGCTAAGTGGTTGGCAGTCCTCTCCTGTCTCATGGATTTATTGAGTCTGGATCTGAAAACTTCACACTGCAAGTTTCCTTTTTACTTCTTTTCTTTTTCTTCTTTTAGTTCTTGCAGTACCTGAAGCTTTGTAATGAGGCAAAGCTCCTCTCTCAACCTTTGCCTCATAGCTCAGAAATGGACCAGCACATCCTGAGACCCAGGATGCTCATGACCCCAGACAGCTTCTGTTTGCCTTTTGGTTCCTCTGTTTAACTCATGTTCTTCTTTTCTTGGGATCTCTCTCTGCTTATCTCCCAGGCTGCTGGCTCTCAGGAGGCATTTCTCTAGGATTAGAGCTGCGTGTCTCACCACTGGCTCCTGCAAGATGCAGTCCCACACTTCATAAATAATCTGGTCTGTAATTAGCAAGATTTTCTGTCTCCAGACTTGCAGTTCTAGTCCTGCACACTCCAGTGAATCCCTCCTCATTTCATCTTTACTGAAGCTGAAAACATCATTCACCTCCTCTTTGAGATTGATGTGCTGGTGTGACCCCTGGGAGGCAGATCCAGAGAATGGGGCTCTCCTTCTGAAAATAGCAGCTTGCTCACCTTGTCCTTATCTCCTCACTATGAGATAGGAAAAAAATGATGTTTCATCTTTATCTTCCCCAACCCTGTTGCCATTTCTGAACCCAGACTTGCCTCTTACTACAAAGTTTGTGTAAGGCTTTTTATCCAGTTGTCCTGGGAGGCTGAATCTCTGCTTCTCTTTCCCTCCTGCTTTTTCCTCTTTCCAGCCTCCCCAGATGCTGCTCTTTGTTTCCCACCATAGTCCATGTACTGGGTGGGGGGGGGGGGTGTTGTTAGGTCTTTTTACTNTCTTTGTTTCCCACCATAGTCCATGTACTGGGTGGGGGGGGGTGTGTTGTTAGGTCTTTTAACTCAAACCAGCCCTTCACCCAGGAAACCATCCACAGATTTGCTTCAGCCACCCTTTGGGCCACCCATGGGCTGAATCCTGCAGCCACAGCCTCCTCACCACCTTCCCTACAGCTCTGTTCACCCCTCACATTTTGGGAGCACGGTCTGAATGATGCCACAGTTGTGCAAACACCTTGGAGAGCTGTTCTGTCTGAAGCAAAGGGCAGAGTTGCATGGAAGGAGCATCAGTTCATCCAAAGTCTCCAATTCGGATGACCAACATCAACAACTTCCTCCCAACTTTGTTTTTATAATCTCTCCCATATTATTCCACATCTGTATGAATGTGTTATTACTTACATGCATGCCTATGGAAAGATTTGTTTCCTAAAGTTATTCAGTTGCCAAAACTCCTTCCCAAATTTAAGTGCTGCAGCTTAAATTGTTTTGTTATTCTTCAAAGGCTATTTATGAAATTGTATGATAGAAGAAAATTGTGCTCTATGTTCAAAATTCTTTTATAAAACCCTCAGTAAAACATCATTTGGATGCTTTTAAAATTGCTGACAGATTTCAAAGGAACAGCTGTTTATAGACAAATTCCCCACCAGAAAAGCAATGACTGGGTTGTGACACATCACATTTCCTTTGTGAGCCCTGGTACTGTCAGGAAGGTGACTTCAAACCTGAAATTTCAGATGAAAACAGCATAGGAAGATTAGAAATGTTCAAAATCCAAACGAAACTTGGATGAGAATTTTCCAGGTGATTCTTCCAGCCTCCACAGATGAATGAGACATCTGTGGATTTAGACAAATATTTCCACATGACCTCTCCATTCTATCTGAGAAGTCAATGACACTGGAATACCACCCCTGTAAGTGTCCCTGGGTCCATGACTTGTGTCTATACAGAATCCAGCACAGCAGAGGGAGAACTTTACCAGCCCATGGCAGAGGTATAAATACACTTATATTTTAAAAATAATAAAAAAAAGCCATGCAAAGAGGACTTAAATTACTTTTACCTGGCCACAAGTACATATAACCAGTATGCTCAGGCAGAACCAAATCATGGCAGTGGTGATAGGCCAATGCCACAGTTTTATTTTGTCAGAGGCTGTCTAGCCTGTTGATTGCAAGACAGAGAACTGGGTGCTTTCCAGGATTTTTCATGTAGCAGAATTCTCAAAAAGCAGACAAGCACTGCAAGTAAAATACTTGAGGAGGCTGGCCAAACCAAAGGCAAAATTAGCAGTCATCTCTTTCTCTGCCATCAGTAGCTGAACTGAAGATTTAATTAGGACGTTTCAAACATTTTCAAACAATTTAGCAATACTTCATATATCTTTCATAGATGTATACAAGATTTGTAAAGTAAAGCAATATTTTTATGGCTTGGTAAATCATCTTTAGTCAGACACCTTAGGGTATAACCAGAAATGAGTATATGAGGTCAAACTGCACTGATAAGCATGGCAGAGGTCAGACTCTTATAAAGAACTTAGATTTTCCATGCAAACCCCAGAGATCTTTCAGTCCCTACTGGAACCTGTGTCAGGTAGGGATGCAGGACCTGTTCTTACATTAATGCCATTGTGACACTGAGCACCACAGTGTCTGCTGCTCCACTGCAGTGTCTGCTGAGGTCCAAATGTCTCCTGAGATCAGAAGCAGAAGTTTCTCCCACTCCTCACTCTACCCAGGTTGGTTCATCTCTGGTGCTGCAGTAGCTAGTTAGAGAGAAAGCACACTTTTATTTTTAATGGTGGTACATGGCCAGGGATTTTTTTGTTTGGAACTTGGTTCTCATTTTCCAGAAGGCCATATGGGATTTTTTTTGCTCTCTAAGCAGCTTTATTTAATATGGAAAGTAGAATATCTTTTAAAACAGAAACCAGCTGCGTAGTTTATGGGTATCATCATATGGCTCTGCTTTTTGTTTCCTTACTTAACTGGAGTTTGGGGTTTCCAAGTTGCCAAGCTGCTAACACTAGTAAATGGAGTTTATTAGAGACAGTGTTTGTTGAACAATAACATTTTATATAGTCTGTCACTGTCTAGTACCTTAGATGAGTTACACATTTCTGTTCCCTATTTTTGCCCTGATTTTTTTTTTTTTTGGCACTTAAAATCCCATTTTCAGCTGTGGACACCAGAGACCAAAATCAAAGACGTGATCATGTGCTTGCTTATGCCTAAAATCTGCAAAGCCATCCCTGACCAAAGTCACAGGATCAGACCTCCAAGGGTTAATCCCACGGTGCCTTCTGACTGAGTTGAGCCAGCAGGAGGGGATTGGATGGCAGATGAAACACCTCCCCAGGAGATCCCTTCCAGGACAGGGGCCCCTGTGCTCAGCTGTAAAAAAAAGATAAAGTGTCCATTCAAAGGCTGTCCCCCAGCAGGAACACAGGCTGGGGTGGGTGTGAGGACTGGGAGAGGCTCAGACCCTCATGCATCCCCTCCCAAAGGCTCAGCCTCTTCCTGGAGCTCTGGAGCTCTGAGGCATTAGGAGCAGTCTGAGATGTCTCTGGAAGCTGCTCTCAGAGGGCTGCTTTCATTTGGCTCCTACAGGCACCAAATTCAATCCCAGCTGGATGCACAGAGGTGAGCACAGCTTCTGCTTGGCCCTTTGGTGGCTAAATTGCACATCTAAAGCAGGGGCATCACTCAGTAGAAATGTTAGGGGGCAGATGAAATGAGGGTTCTTCACAGCAGCACCCTTCCCCATTTTTTTTTCTCTGTGCTCTGCAAATATTCTGAGCCAGCTCTGGTAGATATCTCAATCTTGTTATCTGCTGCTCTTCCTCTAATCAGAAAAGATTCAGGCACTCCCAACTTTAAACTGCAGGCTTGCTTTTAATAGCAGTTAGAAACTTCAGATATCTTTAGAGCTCCCTTTCACCAGGATTCCCCTGGGTTTTGGAGAAACTGGGCTTTTAAACAAGCACTCTGTGGGTGCAGCACACAGAGAACTGGGGTTACACCAAGTTCCTTCCCTGCTCGAGAATTGTGGCTTCTTTGACTACTGCTAACTCAGCTCTGAAAAAGGTGATTTATCTTCATGGTTCATGAAAATACTTCTGGAGAAATTTCCCTTTTCCTGTCCCCCTTTGGAATCACTACACTGCAACATGTCTTGGATTTAAAAACAAATATGGCCTGAAAAATAATATCTTTGGATTTCCCCACTCATACCTTCTGCTGTACACAATGGCTTCACTCCCAGCTTTAAATTAGATGAGTGCTATGCTAGCAATATACTTCCCATACAGACTGAGAGCAAGGCATGAAAAGTTCCAGCAAATGGGCTCAGTAGACATTTGCTTGCCAAGTATTAGCTGTTGCTAAAAGGTAATTTTGATTCCCAGAGTTAAAATGCTGTTGCCAATAGAAAAGGTTTTGGTGCTTAATTTTTTTGAATTACTTTGAAAAATTAGAAAAATTGCTTGCACCTTGAAGAACTTGTGAAATTTATTAATGTTTATCAGATTTTCCAGTGTATTCATTTAGGTGTAGGTGATGCACAACTTCTGTTCAGTGAGAAATGTCACCTGTCTGAAAGAGCTCTTAGTCCATATCTGTGTGCAGAGGGATAGAGTGTGTCCCTGGCTGCTCCATTGCCTTGGCATATAGCTCTTTTGTAGATGTTCTTTAAATATTTACAGTACACAGGTACAGGATTTGTGGCTGAGGAATCCACAGCTAGGCACCATAGGGACATAGAACAACAGAATTGTATCTGTCTCAAAGTCAACAGCTTACTTGGTCTTTTTAAAAAAGGTCAGAATAAGATTCTGATCCTTTCGAAAAATGTGTATGTCTAATGCAATGTTGTGATTGGTCCAATGAAGTCAATAAAGACAGTAACCAAGCAAAAATTGGAACATATGAATGTACTTTTGCAAGTCAGAGGAATGAGGAAAAGCAAATGTATCCCCCTGGGTTTTAGCAATCAGAGAGCACATGTATTAATAATGTGCAATACCCAGTGCAGTGCATGGAAAGCCATAAAAATGTGAGCCATTGGAGATGGGTTCCTATGTACAGAATTCCACTGCTCTTAGAGGTATATCCATTGATATCTACACACAAATCAAATGTAACAATAAGAATTGGTTTGGCACAAGCTCCCAGACACTAATGGATAACACAGACCAAAAATGCTTCTCTTGCCTTTTGTTAGCAATTGAATGCTGTTCCTCACTGGAGACATCCACAGCAGAAAGCTACCCTGGGGCTAAACTGGGAGGGTAGCTAGAGCCAACCCATCTTTGTCCACAGAAACCATCTAGACACATAAATGTGTTTTACAGATGTCCAGTGGTAATTTACTCAGCCCAGAAGAGTACATTTAATAGCACAAAGAGGGGTGCTGGGTTTAATGCACAGCCAGGGAGCTGCTTCTCACCACCACCTGCAGCTAGAGCAGACACTGGAGAGTGTTTTACAGCTGAGCAGCCCAATCCTCTCCTGCTGGCATGAAGTGGTGCAAGGCCCATCTCTCCTCTGGAGTCAGGCTTTGGCCAGCACCAAGGGCTCATGCTGCCTTTGGTCCTGGGGTGCAAGCGCTGCTGCCAGGACTTCAGCCCTTATGTTCCACTTTTGGAGCAAATGGAGCCTGGACTAGAATGCTCTAGGCAGAGAAAAGGGCAAAATTTTAGCTAGAGCTCCACCAGGAACCAGGCACACAGAAATGTCCTGTCCCACATGTCTCTCTCACAGTGCAGCTCTAGATGATAGACAAGTTTGAGCCTTGCTCTCCTTCCAGCACAGGCATTTGTGTCCTGTCAGAATCTGGCACTAAGGTTGGAAAGGGAAATTACTACTCCTTTCCTGAAAGTCAATTACTGCTGTTTCAGTCCCAGATAAACTGGAGAAAAGCTGCCAAGAAGTTCCAAATACATTCAAGGCCAAGTTTCTACAGGTGTCCACACAGTTAGAGTGAACTCTGAGCTGCCACACCATGTATAGAGTGGAGGAACACATGCACCAGTGAGAGGGAGTAAAACAAAGTAGTATTAAGGAAGCTATTAAATCCATGTCCATTTCCTAAAAACATGGAATGCAATTAGTGAAAACATCCTTGATATTGGTTATGCAAAAGAAGTATTTCAGATACATGCTGAGCAGTTGGATGAGTGTCTTTACTTCCTTCCCCTCTATTTCTGGAGTGATTTAAAACATCCTTCTAGTAAAGGATCCAGTGTTTGGAGCGGGAAGAAGTACTTATTGGAAGATTAAAGGAATTTAAGCTTGCCAAAGCTAGCAAATGGACTCAAAGCTCAGCTACTCCTTGTGAAGGAGAGATCAGGCTTTGGCTAGCAGAGTTGGTATCAACTTTGTGCAGGACTTTATGACAGCAACAGCAAAGAGGCTCCAGGTTCTGCTTAGAAAAGGAGCTGATGTACAAACCCACCCTTTGCCAGCTAAGCCAAAGTCCAGGGGCCTCTGCAGGAAGGAGATTAACAACCAATAATTCAGAAAGGAAAAAGGAGCAGTTCAATTGCCAAAACTTGTTCTGCCAGAGTATGGCCCTGCTCTCACCCACAGAGGCACCTTCCATTGTCCCTGGTGGGGCACGGCCCTTGCTCACAGTCCCAGGGTGATACACCAGTGATGTGTCCCCTTCATGGCTCTAACAATATCCCAGCACTGGCAATTTCTATTTCCTCCTCCCATGTCTATTCAAAGCATCAATGGGTGAGGTTTTGTTCTCTTATATTGTCTCAGAAGAATATGCTAGAAACTATTAACTGCTTTATAGCCTGAAGATTTTTTTTTTTTTGCATCCCATCTAATACTCTGAACTTTCTTTTATCTCTGTAGTAATCATTTTATTATCAATCTGTGCACCAATATGGTGGGAGACTTCAAATGTTAGGATTTCTCCTTGTGTATTGTATTTGCAATAATGCTTCCCTTTTTATTTTCCATGGTAACAATGTTTTAATTTTAAACAGTATGGTTTTTAATGTAGTGCATGCCTCATTTTGATAAAAAGGTGATACAAGCAATGCAACCTTGGTCACTATTAGTCTTTCACAACAGTCTGGCATTTAGGATCAACCAATTTTCTTCAAGAAAAAAATCAAGAGAATGAACAAAATGTATCAAGGATTTTTCTATTTAACTCTTTGGATTTAGAGCCTTGAAGGTCATGTTTAAACCCTGAATTAAGCCAACCATGAAGATTAAAAATTGTATATTGAAAAACAGATGCAGAGGTTTCTAAGCAAGTATGAACTCTTTAAGAATCTTGAAGTTATGAGCAGAACAGTAATAAAGTGGCATGTTAAGAATACTGTTCTAATAACACTGCAAGAATAATTAATTTATACTAGAGTTTATTTCATACTTACTTGAAAAGGTTCAGTGACAGAGCACCTATAGCTATGCATATCTGAAAGGGCTGAAGAAGTTTCTCTCAGAAACTTTTCTGTGGGAGTTTCTCCTATATAGATGTTACCAGGCTAAATAAATCTGATTTATTCCACTGTGTGTGGAACAGGGACGTGAGGCTGAGGTGAATAAAGGTATTTGAGCAATTAGGGGGTTTCTGTCTGAATGCACCTCTCAATTACCTACAAAAATCAGTGCTCCAGGCAGTAGCTGTGGGTGCTGGAAAGCTTGAGCAGAGCAGTCTAGCAGGAAAATGGCGTATTGCCTTACAAGATGATGCCATGAAAGCACCATTAAAGTGTGAGAGAGAATATTAGAATATTTGAAGATCTTTCACTGAAGCTGGTGTTTACCCTGCTGCTCAGCCTGGTAGAGGAGGAGTATTTATTCTCCTGTATTTAGGAGAGGCTGGCACTCTGCCAGGGGATCCTCTACACTGCAAGATGTCAGCTCATCAGAAAACTTTGTGAGAATGTATGGATGTGATGAGACTTTCATCAGGAAAGGTTTCCTCAGCAAAGGCCAGGGCACAGTCGCTGTGGTGTAAGGAATTGCCTCCTTACTGGGCACCTCCTAGGAACGTGACAGTCAAATTGAAGAGTCTGGCTGGTGACTCAGAGCAAGAGGCACCTCCCAAAGCCCACGCAACTGGCCTTGCCCTCAGGCTCTCTGTTACTCCTCAATTGGCTCTTTAAATGTTTTTTCCTACAGAAACTTTTGGGAGGCCTAGTGTTGATGCAGAACAGAACAATCTTTGAAATCTAAAAAATATTTGGGCATGAGAAACCCATTTCTCCCCCAGCTCTTTTTCCTGAAGTCATTGATGCAACAAGAATTGGAGATTTCTGAGGGAAAGACTGCAAAGAGCATCATTGCTGAATCGTCTCTTCACAATTTGTTGGAGAACATCAATCAATACCAGTATCCCAAGTAGTTTAAAGCACAGGTTATTTTGTCTTCCAGTTTAGTCTGCCTAAAGGATAGACCCAAAATTTCTCAGAAAATGCTGCGTGTTGCCACCAGGCATCTCATTAACAGGGGGGCTGTCAGTTTGCACATTTGCAGCCCCTCACAGGGTGCTCTCAGCAGCTCATAGCTTGGCACAGGGACCAGGGAGCCCCTCCCTGTATCTTGGCAGGGACAGCTGGGAACACTCCTGACATGCCTGGCTCCTTCTCCATGGATCAGGGCATGACCAGACCTCGCAGCCATAGAAAGAGACAGGCGTGGGGAAGGCAGGAGAGGTCTTGTTCCACAGCAGAGGGGGATAAAACAACTTTGTAATTCACTTAGATATCTTTGGAAGGCTGTGTTCAGATTAAGATGATTTTCCTTGGCACAAAACCAGCATCAGACCCTGTCATTTCTCACCTGTTGAAGAAATCTTGGAAGGATAAGGCGTACCCCAGAAATGGATTCAGGTGTTTGCAGCTTTGCCATTTTTCACTTGATTTTCCACTTGAAGCTCAATCATAAAATAGCATTCACAAGAAATGTGCCTTTCCAGCTGCAGTGACTGGAGATATGTGATGTCTGGACCTGTAAAGGCATCTTGGACCTGCAGGTTGCCATGGGAGCTGAAGGTACAGAGTACCCACGGCTTTCCCTTGGTTTTAATGAAGGCCATGGTTGTTTTGGAAAGCTCAGCCCTGGGACAAAAGATATATTCACTTTGTTGATTGATTTTCCCCGGACAGCATGCTCTCAAGTGGATTCTGAGCTCTAGAAGGGTTTATCCATTTTCAGGGGGTGTTTCAGCTCAAGTCCTTGGCTGCATTCGTGCTTCATCAGCATGTGCAATCACAGCACTCGCAGGCATGATTGATTGAGCTTTCCACTGGCTGGCTCCCACACAGACAGCATGGATCAGTCTCTGAGCAGGTATTAGCTCAGATACTCAAACCTTGTGCTTACTACCCAAATCTGGTGCTTTTTTACCATTTGAGTGCTAGTTCTGGATGATATTTAGCTTTATGCTGCTGTACTTGCTCCAGCTCAACTCTTACCCCCTACTCTTAGATCTACTGAGATTTTCCTCTAGCCTGGCTCTCAGGCCAGAGGGTCAGCAGCATCAAACCAGCCCTGGAGGGACACAGCCTCCTTCCTCTTCTCTCACCCTATGCCTGCTTTCACATGATGGGGAGGGAATCACATGCTTTGTGTCTTCTGCACTGAATTATTTGTGCAGATTGATAAAACCCAGCCTCAGCTGAGACCAGGGCTGTCTGATGTCTGACCACAGCATGGGCAGAGCACCCATGGCTACATCCATCCATTCAGCATTTCACAGCAAAAGCAAATCCAAGCACCTTGTGGCCACTGTGCTGATGGATACAACCCTGCTTTGCCCAGCTCACCTTACACACAGTCATGAAAGCTCCCTTAATAAGCAAGTTTTATTTCTGGAAAAGCTACAAGAATGTTTTGTTGTTTTTTTTTTCCCCCACAATCAAAAGAGGCATCTCCTCTAGAAACCACAAAAACTTCCTCGGTAACTCCCTGAGTCCTACATCAATTTTATTGCATTCTTCCTGGCATGGGGCAGGAATGAAAATGGGTGATGGCAAGATATCTGCATGTTTTCTCCTCACTGCTTTTGATGACTCAGAAATTTGAGAAGAACAACAAGAAGCAGCAGACAGCATAACCTAACCAATCATGCTGGAATCCAACTGTATGGCTTGCACAGAACATTTCCAAGGCAGGCTATCATTCTTACTGTTTATGTTGCATCACAGAACAGCTGGAAAAATTGTAAACTCCTCAGTTTTGCTAAGTGTATAGAAAGTTAGTTGTTCCACCAAAGAACATTACACAGAGTCACAGACTTTCTTTTTTTAAGGTTCCAAAAAAAAAAAAAAAAAGAAGAAGAAAAAAAAAAGCGGGGGGGGAAACCCTCTTTTTTTTTTTTTTTTTTTTTTTTTTTTTTTTTTTTTTTTGTTTGAGGCTGCTGCAAAGGTACAGACTTGTTTAAAGAAAAAAAAAAAGNTTTTTTTTTTTTTTTGGTTGAGGCTGCTGCAAAGGTACAGACTTGTTTAAAGAAAAAAAAAAAGAAAAAGAAATGCTGATGACTGCTAAATCTAATTGCCAAAAATCTGCTTTCTGTTAATAAAGTCTTAATGAGGTAAGTAGGGAAAAGGACAATGTCTTATTTCTTGCTCATGAAAAAAAGAGAGAGGAAGAAAAGCAATAAACAGGGTAGCTGATTCTGTGGGGTTCAGATAATGGAATGACCTACTGGTCAATGCTTTCGAACCATCAGTACTGCACAATGAGCCTTCCCATTTTTGCTAAGGAAATAAATTTATTTGCAAAGAACAGAAGTGAGGTATTATCCAGACTCCAGTGAGAGCACAACACATACACAAATGCTTTCCCAAAACTGCTGAGTGCCTCCTGATGTGTTAGGAGAGACTGGGGCGTGAAGGGAGGAAAGCAATGAAAATGCAGGTGAGGGACAGCCACATTTTCTCATTTCCTGGCCACAGTCTATTCCCAGCAGCTCCAGTGAAATATGTTACCTCCTCTCCTGTGAGACTAATGTAGCCACAACAGAAATCAAAAGGCACCTGGACTAGACAGCAAATCCTAAATCTTTATAGAGCCAAGGAATTCCCATGGGGAAGTAGGTTGGAGCCTTCCACTTAGCATTTACAGTACTTGTGTCACATCCCAGGAGCAGGGGGGAGAAGTTCTGCTGAAGGTGTTTGTAGGTAAATTCTATGGCTCTGAAGGCCCTATTAATTTTTAAGAGCCAACAAAAGTCAAGGTGTTTTGGAGAGGTGGGAGCAGAGGTTGCTTAAGGCAAGTGGAGATAAGAGAGCAGAGAGTAGTAGGCCTCCTTTGGTGGTTGTTAGAAGCCATGCTAGATGGAAAATGCAGCAATAAATATCACATTGTGCCTTAACTCCAACAGCCCAGAGACTGCCCAGGGCTCAATAGCCATTGCAGGTTTGTACACTGCAGGGATGACCTTCTGCTTGCAAGTGTTTTTGCCTCTGAGTGGCCCAAGGCACACCTGCAGAGCCAGGAGGCAAGGAGAGTCCTTACCACAGATCCATCCTGCTTCCATCAGCACCTGGGCACTTTAAACAGCTTTTAAGTGGCATATTGTTGTCTCTGGATATGGCTGGAGAGAGAAAGGCCAAGTTCTAGAGCCCCCAAACCACACAGTCCAACCATCCACATCCCTTCCTCACCAAGCTGCCCTCACTTCGCTCGTGCCTAGTAAACTGGAGCTTAGTATTTTGTTTCAAGGCCATTCCTAGAATTTGGAACTGAAATTAGCCCAGGTCTTTAAACAGTTTTTTACAATTACTCAAATAAATGCTTTTAAAGCAGTTTACAAGGATGGCTTCAGATTTCGTTACTTATTCCTACTTTTGTTTTGGCATTCACCAGCATTTGTGGGATGTGTGTGTCTGAGCTCCTGCTTGGGGATTTGACCCCATAAAACAGGGCAGAAGGACAGATTTGCCATGTTTTTGTAACAGGCAAGAAGAAGAATTGCTAACAGCAGAGCAGACAAGCTCCAGGGTCTGAGCCTGACAGATCCTGGAGGCACAATGGGAGGAAGAGGAGATGGGAGGAAGGTTTCCCCCAGACCTGCCACTCACCCTCTTGTACTGCTGACTGTGAGGAATACAGGGGACAGGAAATGCTGACAAGACAATAAGCAGCTAGATATAAATTAATCCTGGAATCATCTCAAGTCCTGTACTGTTCATAATTACCAGCCATTTTCCTGGGCCAAGCATTTGCTCCTTTAGCAGTCCCTAATCCATTACCTGCCATGTAATGCCCTGCTGTAATTTCCTCATCTGTGCTGCAATGTTCCACCATGCTTTGATGTTCTGGCAGGACCAGGAAGGCGCTGAAGTTTGGGATTAGCAAACATCCTCAGGCATGATGTAGGATCTCCAGCACCAGCACATGTTCCAGCATCTGAATCTAATAATGACATTTCAGAATTTGGGAAAGGCAGTGAGGTGATTCCTTGCTCTTTCAGGTGTCATTGCCTGGCTTGGGAGAGCTGTTTGAAGCCAGGGCAGGCTGGAAACATTTGTTGTGTCAGCTACAGCTGCTCTGCCAAAGGGGCATCCCACATCCTGCTGTCCAGGCATCCCTATCCTGAGGACAGGAATGTTCCTTAATACAGAAATCCATTCTGAGGAGGAAGTCATTGACCCTGAGCAGTTCTGCCCCAAACAGGCATCATTCTGTGTGTGTCTTTTGTGTTTTGGGGCCCTTTTTTTAAACACTGCTCATGAAATAATGAAATGTATGTAATTTCCAAAGAGTGGTTTACATGCCCCAGTTAGGGGCTGAGGAGCAGTGCTTGCAGCATGATGAGTTTTAGGATTCTGCTGCTCCCCACTGACATGTTTGCAATCCTGTCTGTCAATGCCCAGGCATACCTGCAATAATTACAGCAGGAGCAGAGTCCTGTTTGCCTAAATACAATCTGACCAACCATATCTAAAACATGGAAAAAGACAAATTGCACAAATCCTTTAACCAGATAATTCAGCATCCCTTGCATTATAAGAAGATCCTCAAGATCCACCATATTAATCATAACTGTGAGTATTTCTGTCTGAGCAGAGAAGGTGCTTTGCTGAGCTCTGGCTGAAATTGAATATGTGCTGCCTCAGACCAGGGTAATGTCTGTTTATAAGACTCAGATGGAGGAGAGGTAAGCAGCTCTCCAATTTTTGGATAAACAGCTGCAACAAAAACACAAGAAAAACCAGTTTTGTTTTGCTTTTGACTGATTTGTATTTGCTGAGAGCATGGGGTTTGTTCCTGTTGTTGCAGCTGGAAATTTCAAGGCGGCTGCAAGGTAAAAACTGCAACTGTACAAGCAATTAGTCCATGGTAATGTCTAATCATTGCTGGCATCTGAAAAAAAAATGTAAAACAGCAGGGATGTTTAACTTTGAAAACCAACTACTGCACAGATGCAAGAACTATGTTTATTGAGGAAGTTTTCCTTGGCATATTGATGTGAATTTTAAAAAATTGGCTCTAAATATACCAACATAAAGACCGCAGAGCTATGGAAAGAAGTGTTATTTTTCATCACATGAACATTTGAGTGTAATTCCTAGGAACCTCATTCACACAAATCAAATAGTTTCTAAGGGCTAGTCTCCTCCAGGTCAGTAAAAATTATTTGTTTTCAGCTGTCCTTCGTATGCCTGGAGTTCATGCTCCTCTTTAAGAACAATAAGTGCCAGTGGGATCTTGCATCCTTTGCACAGGCTCTGTGTGTGAGCAGGGGCCACCCCAGCAGGAGAGGTCACAATCCAGCAATCTGTGCTGGACCCAGCAGAACACAGGAGCCTTAAGGAGGTGTGTGTGCCAGCACCTACAGTGAGAAGCTGAAATGCATTAAAAATAACCCTAAGAGTCATGTCTGGAGCTGGGGTTCAGCTTGCTGGGGACTGTCTTGCCTGCCCAGCCCTGATGAGCTGGGTAGAAAAAAAGCACCCATTTCCTTTCACACATTTGGTGCTTCATCACTGATGTGCCATTTCCTACTAAGCACTGGGGTTGGTGCCAACCTCAGCACATGGAAGAGCTCTCCCCTGATGAGTAGGGTCCTGCTGTTATTGCTTGCAAAATTATGGTATGTTGCTCTCTCCAGAGGTGCATCCCAGGGATATGTTCTGGGATCCAGAGGTGTAGCAGTTGACTCTACATTTCTCAAAATTTACTGCTAGCTTGACTGATGGAAAGCGTCAAAAGAAAATGTGATTTTGTAATTGCACACATAGAAAACCATGCATTAGTACCCAGAGGGTACATAACACACAAGCAGAGCACAAGGGACATCTTTGTCCCCATGGTGGTGGCACGTGAACCAGCTTTAAGAGAGGCCTGACAGTCCTTTCTACTCCTGATCCAGCGTGACACCAGCACTGATGTGTGTCACACCGTGTTACTTTCCACAGCCTGCTAAGTCTATTCTGACCTTTTTTCTTTTTTAAGCCCTTCCTGTATTGATTTAAATCAGTACAGGCTAATGAAATTGGTAAGGGTATAACAACATGTGTCTGGACCAACTGCCAGACCTGTATTTTCAGATAAAGCAAGAAAGAATGGCAAAGACAGCCAACTAAAACTGTGTTAGGAAATAGAGGAGCAGCTAAATACACTGTAATAATAGTGTAATAATTAATATAGTGTAATAATAATTAATAATAGGTAACCTCCTGTCCACTTAATGTTTGCCCTGAACAGTGTCAGTAGGAGAGCACAGTTCTGCATGTCCAGGAGCAGTTAAAAGAGCCAGCTTTGGCCTGAGAGGGTAACAAACCATCCATGCCAAGGAGAGCCAGGACAAACCCACACTGACAGCAGGGAAACAACTACTACAGCTCACCCCAAGTTTACTTCCTTCCTCTCCCTCCCCATGAGTGACCATGCTGGTGCTTAGAGGATGCTGGACTCCCTGTGGAACACCACAGACAGGATGAGAGGATGGCATCTCTGCAGCCCATGCTGCCTCTGAGACAACAAAGAGAGGCTGAACTGTGGGTGTTTTTAAGGAGCTTCATGCAGCCAGATCATGCTCCCAATGTTCCACCCCACAGGAGTGAGCTGTGGGTGTCTCCCCTGCAGTAATTTATACTCTTTGGGCAGGTGAGACATCTCAGTAATTGGGTTCAGCTTGGATGGGAATCTGTAGGGAGCAGCCTAGATCCAGCTGGTCTCTCCTAGAGAATGAACAAGGCCCTGTGTCAGTGCCACTCTATGGTCCTGGGGAGGAGGTGTTTCCAGATGTGCCTTTGGAGCCCTTCCAGCTCCCCTGGGTGCCAGAGATGCACAGGGACAAGGAGCTGCCCCTCCCTTCTGTGCCCCAGGAGAGAAGTGTTGGTCACACTCACACTTCCCAGCCTCTGCAGCAGATGCAGGTGGATATTGGTTTGTACATCCACTCATGCACCCAATGCACATCCCAGGGGAGAAGTATGATCTGTGCAAGATATTCCCAGGTGGGAACTGGCCAGGAACTGGGACATCATCTGATCCCAGAGCAAGCAAGTGGTCAAGCAAGTGGATGGGTGAGATCCATCCAGTCACTAGCAGTCTGGGTTAAAAAAATAAGAAGTGCCTGGGTTGTCACAGATTGCTTCCTCATAGTCAAAATGGATCATTTCTTGAGCTTATTACAAAATTTAATTAAAATAGTTTTAAACATTTTTTTTTTCATTTTACAGCTCCCATTTCTGCCTTCTGGGATTTTATTGCCCCAGCTCTCTTTTTTTATTATTTTCATTACATATTTCTGTCCTTCTCCATCAACTATCACATTTTTTTTTACGACACAATAAAGCTGAAAGTGGGCTTTGACCCATGTATGTCATGCCTTTGTTAGCAAAATAAAACTGGAAAAGCATCTTTCAAAGAGATTGTATAAAGGGCCACTATGTATATAGTACTAACTTCCTTTAATCCACAGCAGAGCTCTTGTTCAAAGCCAAGAAAAGGAGATGCAGACTTCAGTACTTTTTAGCATAATTCCCCAGCATCACAAAAATCACAGAAGAAAATGCCAACCCCTGCAAACATCAGCCTGAAAACATACGAAGGCAAATCTGATGGTTCGACAAATCTGATGGGGTTTTGCTGAGCAAGTCAAACGTGCAGGTTCAAGGTTGGCTGAGCATCAGTATTATGTTCCAGTCTACCTCTGCTGTCATGTATTTAATCCCCAGTAATTAAACTTCTAAATGAATTCATTTCACAAGAGCCACGGTGCATGGAGTGAATCGGCGAGTAAACTTTCATAACCTCGGAACCACCTCTGGATCAGGGTGGAGCTCTCCCTGTGCAGCAGCCTATGGAGCAGATAGAGATGGAACTGTCAGAATAAGGGCAAAACTAAAAGAAAGAATACAAAGAACTCCCTTGGCTTAAGGTTTTCAAGTTCTTTCCTGTTACTAAAAAAATATTTTTAGAACACACACAAGAGCATTTGTTTTGCTGCAGCCCCTGGTTAAAAAAGGCAAAAAAATGTAAGGAAGCTGATTAGAAACTTCAGATTAGAGGTAAAACAAATCACTGATAACATCTGGGTACAAAGTGAGAATTCACAGCATGGTAGGCATGGAACTCCTCACACATGGATTGTTTGCTTTGGTGAGATGAAATGAGTTATTCCATGGTCAAACCCAATGCAGACAGGTAGGGGCAGAGACTCTGTGTCATGCACCTTCAGAAAAGAGGAGCCTTGCATGTCTTGGTCTTTTGAAGAGTCAGAGCTGTAGGCAGGCTCTGGAGCAGAAAGGGTAATGCTTCCACCAGTGGTGCAGAATGGCAAACCCAAAAATTTCCCCTCAAATGTCCAGGAAATCAGCATCATGTGACAAGCAAGGCCACGTAGTGCTAATGCCTTATGCTTCAATTTTTATCCATTCCATATGTTCCTTTCTTGAAACTTAGAAACTCGGTTATCATTTATCAGCGTTTTCATATTTCACTTCTGGACACTGCTACCCATGAATTATCCATCCTTTTCATCTTGCTGAAGAGTTGAACTCTTTGAACTGTGTTCTGCAGCTCTGGTTTAGTTTTACCCTTCATTCATCAGCGTGAAGTTAAACAATTACTAAACAACTTGGGTAGCTGGCAAGCACTGAGGAAGCAGGATCCATTTCTGCCCGAGGGGGAAGAAAGACTCCATGAAATAGCGTGGCCTTTGTCTTGCATCTCATAGGTGATGCTATTGATGTGAAGGTTCCATCACACTGTGTGCCAAACCACTCGGGCTAGTTTCAGGTTGCAGCTCCCCCCGGGGTGTTTCCAGTCTCTAAGATAACCAGATCTGCTCTCTGCCCACTCCCAGCCTGGACACTGCTGACTCAGCTCCCCACCCTTGGCAAGCTGGAGCGAGAAAGTGGAGCTGCACTCCCTGCCTAGTTATTGCCATTTTATCAATGATCACTCCTCTTAATGCTGTGGAGCACATGGCAAAACAATGAGCAAATTGCATGTTTTCCTGAGGTGAGCAGAAAGCAGTGAAGTGACTGTAAAACACAGCACACAGACACAGAGTCAATGCATTGTACTTACATCTGCAGCAGTGCTTTAACTCATGGCCACAGAACTGCTGATTACCTTGCTGCGAGGAAAAGGACTCTGAGATGCAGCTCTGTTTCCCACACATCAGGAACATCAAGATTCTGATCTGGGTCGT
Source organism: Buphagus erythrorhynchus (assembly GCA_013400855.1). Classification (NCBI taxonomy): domain Eukaryota; kingdom Metazoa; phylum Chordata; class Aves; order Passeriformes; family Sturnidae; genus Buphagus; species Buphagus erythrorhynchus. The sequence goes on from VZTT01061880.1 coordinate 29,297, forward strand.
GTGCTAATATGTGCTACTATTTTGTTTTTAGAATTATCTCAACATTTCCCACTAGGAAACAGGGTACAAATAACAGTGATCTTAGCTTTGCTTTGTAGACCTTTATGTTCCCACCCCCACCTCCTTTTATTTTACATTGTTATTTTGCATTATAATTCATATTTCTGGCTTTTTTGCACTGTGCTGACATGAAATATCAAGGAGGTTTTTTTTAAGAGTTTGATACCTAGTGGAATGACTATAGCAAACTACAGTATTAACAGTTATGGTTGAACTCAGCGATCTTAGAGGTCTGTTCCAACCTTAATGATTCTATGATTCTATTCTGTGACTACTGCTGGATGACTTGGACTGAGCCAGAACACCAGAAATTGAGTGTGAAAAGGGGCCAGTCTGCCAACAGCCCCTCCACAGGCACGGCTGAGGAGGCAGGGCTCAGAAAGCAGGATTTGAGGTCTGGCCTGAGGATGCTATCCAGACCTGGTGCTTTTGAGGAGATGGGAACGGGGTCTGCTGGGAAGAGTTTAGGATTTTGTTGATTTAACCCTCTCAAGCTGTTTAAAAATAACATTTCCTGTGCTTAAAACATATCTCTGCTATTCCTGTGTCCCATGGTTTTTTATCACTCTTTTTTTCTTTTCCTTTTTTTTTTTTCCCCTGGTTAATGAGCTCTCACAAAATGCCTGGAGGCATGTAACTACTCTAGCATGAAGTTTTGGGTTTAAGGAACAGGACCTAGGGGCCCTTCTGCCCAGGAAAAAATGCCAAATACAGGATTTTACCTTAAAGGGTACCCAGGGGATCCAGAGATGGTAACAGCATCACTTACCAGACTGGGTTTCTCCAGCAAAAGCTGCTGGAGAAGCTGGGCAATGCTGGAGAAACTCAGCTTGTCAGATGGGAAACTGCTCTTGGGGTATTCATGTCAAACACATGTCACATAGAGTAGGGCAACAGATTCTGCAAAGATTTTATTATAGCACCCCGAGTCTGGAAATTTAAAAGGTCATAAGGAAAATGCCTTAATTTTTCAAGCGATTACTAAAGGACTTATCAAAATTCTCTGTAAAAAGCCTGAAAGCACCGAGAAATCCATCACCTGAACTCTTTGAGCTGGGCTTATTAATCATCGAAATCAAAACACTCTTTTTAATTTAAAAAACAACACATGCAAGTACTCATCTCAGTGCAAGAGGCTCAGGTTCAAGTCCTTTTTCTGCTCATTACAGTGTTTAGTTTTTTTAAATTTTTTTTTTTTTTTCCCTCCCTCCTGCTGAAATTGCTTGATTTGTATAAAAAGCGAAGCATTCATCAGGTCAGAGCTCCTGGCAGTGCGATCTGGGGTGGCAGCTGCAGGTCTCCAAACCAGGCTCGTTTTATCCCAGGGCAGTGTCCGGGCTCTGAGTGCTCGTCTGCAGTGTCACCCCCCCACTGCTCACTGCCTGTCTGAGCCAAAAATCTGTCCCCAGGGGTCCCCTCCCCTCCCAGCCCGGCACGTTCCTGTGGCTCTGCACTGAGCTGAGGCTTCTCACCAGCTCCAGGCGAAATCAGCACAGAAGGGATGGTGATTTCATCCCATTCTACATGCAAGCTCCAAGGCATCTTAAACTTGGAGTATCTGCGAGGAGTAGGTGTGGCCATTATTTATTAGCAGTTAGTATCACCGTATCAGAAAATGCAGCAAAATAGGCTTATTGTGTTTTCTTGCCCCATCCAATGTATTTTTATTGTTTATTTTGATTTCAGGACAGAAACACTAGAGGAAAATTCACTAAATTAAATGTTTGCCAGTGTTTTCACAGAAATATTTGCCACTGGAGGTCGGCTCCACATTTCCAAGAGTAATTTAATAACCCAAATCTATTATATCAAAAATCCCTCTGGACTCCTTACAGACTAGAGAGATGTTCATAGGTCATTTTAAGAACATCAACATATACTTTGAAGATAACTCCAGAATCCCCTCTGTGCTATAGATTATTGTTGGACAAATTGTCCCTGAATCTATTTATTTGTATATATTTCTTTTTTGCAGTGTTATGAGAAAGCATTGGCTTATCTAGCTAAAAGTGTCTTGCTGTAGTTACACAACTGCACTGATGTTTGGCAGAGCAGGCAATACTGACTGAGAAAACAATGGAACAGATTAAAAGTTACCTAGGAAAGATTTATTTACTCAAAATTGTTTAGTGGAACTTTACAGTTTAAAACCACTCTAATATCAAAACAGATGCTGTAAACGATTTCACTCAATCCTACTGCCCAGAATGCCTGAAATGATGATCTGTGCATTTCTTGAATGCCTTTTGCATCTTTCAATGTGCACATTTTTCTTTTCTTTCAAATGGAAAAAGGAAATTTCACCCATGTATTCCCAAAAATTGACAAACTTTAAACAAAAAGCCATTCAGGTCAAAATGTAGGCTGGATTCATCAATCTTCAGGTTACACTGTGGCCAGCAGGCAGGCAGGAACTCAGTGGGTGCACAGAATCTTCCATGGAAATGCTCAAAGCCAGGTTGTTTTTTGGCCAGTCCAGGTTGTTTTTTGGCCAGTCCAGGTTCTCCTGGCTTGGTGAGGCTGATGTTGCCTTTGCTGCACCTGCACTGCAGCCCTGGAGCAGCCCCACTGGCCTGGCACTCAGGGACACTTGGCCCCCAGTCTGCCTCAGCAGAACCACACTCACAGCCCACCCAGCAGAGGGGACCAGGGGGCTCAGGCCAGGCTGGACATGCAGCAGCATCAATTCAGTGCCAGCAGAGGTGGATGTGCTGCACATGGAGAAAAGCTGGGCTTTGGGCAGTCAGAGGCACATCCTTCCTTCCAGGCATCTCCCCATGCCCTGCAGGCACAGTCTGTCTGTCTGACACAATAGAGAGCAAATTTAAGCAAGCAAATAAATAATATCTTCTAAGCCTTTTGCTTCATGGTGGGGTTTTCAGCAAGCACAGAAGGTTTCCTGTCCTGCTGGCCAGGCAGAACTTCCCCAGCTTGCTGAGCCTCCCAGAGCAGCAAAAGCTCCAGGTCCATCCTGGATGCTGCAGTGCAGAGAGCAGGGCAGCAGGCCAGCTCTGACCGAGTGACCCAGCAGGAGTGTGAGTGAGGAAAACCCTGACCTAACTGGTTCTGGTGTTCAGTCAGAGTATCCAGGCAGGGGCCAGCTGCTGTCCATCCTTCCTCATACCTACAACATGAGCTAAGAGTCACAGTTCATTTTCTTGCCTGATCCTAGAGCAACACACATGCTTAAGCACATCTAGTAAATATTTCTCCTAGCTCAGAGGAGACTAACATTTATTCTTGCTTTAAGAAAAGATTCTACCCTCTAAGTATACCCTTGCATTGCTCTGGCTGTCTGCAGCTGGTGTGGGAGGAACAGATGCCCGTGCATCTCTCAGGGAGCATCTGAGGCACTGGGTTTTCCTCTGGCTGCAGAATACACTTCCTGAAGCGACTGAAGGATTTCTGGGTTCTTGTTTTATTAGTGTTATTCTAGCCAGATTCTGCAGGCATCTCATTCCAAACCAGCTGCATACAGCCAGAGCAATGCAAGGGTATACTTAGAGGGTAGAATCTTTTCTTAAAGCAAGAATAAATGTTAGTTTTCTAACTGGTGATCTGGGCAGAGCTGTCTTTGCTGCTGAGCTTGAGCTTCTCAGCAAGGCAAGGGCAAGGCGAGTTTTTCTGGGGGAAGATTGGAAAGTGTTTGTGTCCCTGGATAGTCTGTGGAAGTGTGTGGGTGTTTCTGCTTGCTCTGAGGGCTCGGTTCCACAGAATACTTAGGCACATGTGTAACCAGAAGGGATGTCCAGAAGGAGTCCTGCAGAGACAGACACTTCCAGCCTCCCAGCTGCAGCGGGATCCAAACAGTTTTCCACGAAATCTCAATTGCTTTTCTTTTGTTCAAGCCACAAAAATAGCTTTCGTTCTGGCAAGTCACTGCCCATGTAGCAGCTGAATTAAACTCACTTTGAAGTACAGCATGTCCTCCCCCTCACAACAAAAAATACCCCTAATACAGGTTAGAGATCTTGCAATACTGAATATTACCTGGCTATAATGTGAAAACCAGAATTAATTCAATGCCAAAAAGTTGTGAGAAAGTTTGTGCAACAGCAACATCAATTATAGGGACTGTCTCATACCACAGCTAATTCACAGCAATTTCATTTTACATTCCTTGGCCAGCACTGCTTATTGAATAATTAAATGGCCAGATGACACACAATCAGACTCAGAAGCCTTGAATGTGAATGAATATCAGTTTCCCAATTCTGAAAGGAATTTAATCATGAAAACTTCCACCTACTGTCCAGTTGACCATATTCTGGAGAGAGCTGAAAAGCTGTGATACCCATGAGATCATCTTCATGGTACTTTTCCAGAACAGAAGGGAACCTGAGCTATTGCCTCATAGGGGAACAGGATTTGGGATGAAAACCCCCCTCTTCTCATCTTCACATAATGAGGTTTTCTGACTGGGATTCCTGTGTCATTAAAACAGACACATCATTAAACCAGACACTTCATTAAATTTTAAAACACATTTAGAACAGAGTGTGGGATAACTTCCTAGAACTATAAAGAAAACAATGACGATTGTAGCAAAAGAAACATTTTCCACCAAACAATATTCAGTATGCATTGAATATCTAGTATTTAACATGCATTATACACAGTGCCTTGTGCTGTATAAAGAGACTGTGTTTCTCAGCACATAAACATTTAATTGCAATGATGTCTCACATTTCAGCTGCAAAGCTAGACACATATGTTTTCTGAATGTGTCAAATAAGCAAGACACCAACTAGCCTTGGTGTATTGAGAAGAATGTGTTTAAACCACATGCCAAAGTAAATAGGAAAACTAAACTATTGGTTGGGGTGTGTTTTTGTTTGTTGTGGGGTTTTGTTGGTAATTTTTAAGCAACCCAATATTTTATTGGAGTCTTAATACATATTAAAATGAATATATATGAAAAAAATTGACTCATCTACAGAATGAATTCACACACCCACCTGAAAAGACACTTGAAATTTTGAAGAGTCTCAAAGTGCCACTTTGCTCATATATATTTTCCTTCTTCTGTTTATAAATCCAGAATGTTCCTAAATAAGTGACAGGTTTAGTTAGACTAAGTTTTAACGTGAAACTGCAGCAGAGACCCTGTTTTGTACAGAAAACCATCCTACAGAGAAGCAGAGCTGAGGCAGCTGCAGGAACTAAAACTTTGTGTCAAGGGGCTCCATGCAGATGAACAGCCAGGATAAAATATGGAGGAATTCCTCACCCAAGGAATAATCCCCATCTGCAAAATTGTTGAACAAGGTAAACTGAAAGTTTCCTTGATAAATTTGCATTTCATGAGTAGAGAAACATTTACTTTATTCACTCAGCTGTATCATGCCTGATAAACATACTTTCCCATCATACCTTCTGGGAGTTCTTTAAAGTACCTGCAGAATTAAAGCCCAAACCCATGAATTGTAGAGCCAATGTGAGGGAGATGGTGAGAAAAGCATCACCCCCATACAGCAGCCCAGGCTTGTGCCAGATTAGTGCCTGCATCACCATGGCTTGATGTAAACAGAAAAGAAATTTCCTGTCTTGGATCAGGGGATGGGGGATTTGACATGTAAATAAGGGGAGGATGAAAGGGTAAAGCCCCTGAGTACACACAACAACAGCCTCGAGAGTAATGAGCCCAAGTTAGAAATGCCACTGGAGACTCACACTTCCAGTGAATTGCTTCCAAAAGCCTGATTTGCACATTTGTCCTAAGTACACCCTGGGATTACTCTATGAAGGAGAAATACCTTGTCTTCCAGCCATTCCAGGGAATAAACAGGCTGGGATTTAATTCAGGCAGGTGTTGGCTGATGATGAATTTGTGTTCATCCACCAGCTGTGTCTGTTTACAGGGCATCTGCTCTGCTCAAACATGGCACGGTGATGCTGCAGTTTGTGCCGTGGGCCAGCAAAACTGATGGGAGGCTTTCCTGCCTGCCCATCATCCATCCCTGGAAGACCAGTCTGTTTTGAAGATGAATTAGCCCAGTTGGTGCCTATTAAACTACTGCCTCAGACACAGAGGCAGGGTGATCCTGGTGAGGGATCTTAACATGCTTTGGGTAAGGCTGTTGTGATGAGCACTATCCAGAACACCTGGCAGGAGGTAATTTCCAGACTTTTGGCTGAAAGATGGACTCACAGAGAGGGCCCAAGGGAGAGAAGGGAGGTCAGGACCTCTCCACCAGCATTTCAGCACAAGGAGGCAGAAGTGCAAGACAACCTGCTTGAATTAGAATGTTATCTGGACTGGGATAGATGGGAATTGTTGCTGCAGAGGAAACCAACATCCACTGGTCTGAACTGTGCAATACCATGAGGATCTCCATTGCTGGGATTGTCTGAAGCCCACTTTTAGGCTCTTTGCTGTCAGATTCCACTTGAAAACAGATTCCACTTTCTCACTTTGTGGATGCAGCATCTGTCTGCTGGGAGGGGAGGGATATGCATAATTAAGTGCAAATAATGTTCTCATGATGCAATGCAGACTCATCTGATACTTCCCAGGTACCCCCATCTCAAACAACTTGGCAGGAATTTACCAGTTGTGAGGCTGGGATTTAAGAACAGCAGTAAACTTGTGTGGTCCTGCAGAAGAGCTCCTGACACACAGTGCTCTGATCCTGCCCTTGGGAACAGCTGTGCAAGTCCACACTTATGGCTGGGCTGGTATTTTGAAGGGAAGCTTGGTTTAGTTTATGTGCTTTTCCTCCTTTTCCCTTAAGTCAGCCTTCACTTTAAAACCCAGATCTCTACATTGAGCACAGTGCTGTTATACCACTGCAAGTGGCTGCTTTGTGTAATGTTGAAGAGATTCAGCGTAGGAGATTAAAAAACCCCCATAAATAATCCCTATGGAAAGTGTGGAGAAGTGCAGTAAATTATGTCAAAATGCAGGAGGGCCATTTAAGAGCAGCTGACTGGTTTGCTGGTTGTAGTTGTGCTGGAATGAAGAGAGAATGAACTGTCACCAGGGCTATGAGACAAGGGATGTGGCTCCTGAGTATGCAAAGAGATCAAGAACAGGCAATTGTGTGATTTCCATCTCTCCCAGCCCTGACATTTCCCCTCTGCCACAAGCACATTGCGTAGGATAAGCTCACTTTTTTAGCAAATGCTCAGTTGATGAGTGTCAGCTGTTTATCATAAATTTTTTGCCTTTTAGCTGGACCCCAAAGCATTTTTGACTTTGAGCAAAGGGAATTGAGATACGTATTGATTGATTGATTGATAGATATAAGTAAAAGTACAAGCCAGAACTTTCCCTCATGATTGCTCATCCCAGACTTAGTTCTTGCTATCGCTGCTCCTGGCTCAGCCTTGGCAGGTGGCTCAATAAATTGATAATAAGCTGCACAATCCAACAAGGAGCTTTATCAATTAAAACAAGCCCTCAACAGGAATGTTCAATCACTCTTCTCTAGTGGAATCAGCCTAACATAATGCTTTCATCCCAAGATAATGTTAGTCTGCAGATTTGGATCTGTTCTCACTGCTCCAGGGCTATTTATATCTTCATACCTTGAGGGTTTACTAATTAGCAACCTTCTTCCACACCCTTTGATATCACTAAAGTAATCTCAGTGCAAGGGACTGCTTTCTCATGGTATCTCTGAGGGAGTGGAAAACAGCTGGAATCATTCAAAGTGTGAGAGTTGGAGCAGTTCTCCAAGAGCAGTGACTGAAAGATGGCAATAGCATTGCTCACGCAAGTGAAGCACCCTGGCTGTGTCAGGATGGCTGTGGCTGACAGGACATGAGAGATGTTCACTCTCAGCTCAGTCCAGAATCAGTAGACAGCAGAGTCATAGTCTGCTATCCCTCTCAATCATTTTTTGTCCCCCCCCTTGCCCACCTTCCCATTTGCCTTGCCTTGTTCAGCATGTGGGGTCTTGCATAGGCAGAAGACTCTCAGCACAATAGGGGCAAAGTAACAACAAAACTGGGACCTGAATATGAGAATTTCATGAGGAGTCTGGGAAAGCAGCTGAGAGCTTGGTACTGCCTGCATGGAATTACTCAGTGATTCCCACACTTCACAAACCCTCTGATGCACAGTTTCTCACACAGGACAGCTGGGATAAAGTGCTTGAAAGATGGATTTTACACTGCTGAAGTATCTTTTCAGGTAGTTTCTAGTAACATGGTGGGTGTTTATTTAAAACATAATTGCTTGGATCTTTTAACCTCATTACTAGCTTCACAGCTCCACAGCATGAGCAACTTTAAAGGCCTGTCATTAACTTTGTAAGCTCATTCTGCAAAGTTCAAAATTGGAGGTGGGAAAATCTTTTTTCCCCTGTTAAAAATGGACTTCAGACCAGAGTGACCCTGATGCGATCCAATGGCAGCTCCTACTCAAAAGATGAACCCTCACAGGAAAACTAGTTGTTTCCAACAGCCCCTTTGATACCTGCCATTAATTGCCTGCTCTCATGGCAGCCTCCTGCTCTTTGCTCCTCTATGTTCCTGTTCCAGCTCTTCCTTTTGTTGCTGGTCTTGCTCCTCTTCAGCACCATTTTAGAGAGGTAATGAAACCCTTGTGCTGATAGAAAGAACCAGATACAAATGGCTGTGAGAGTCTATTTGTGTCTATAAATGAAGCCAGGGAAAAGGCTGTTCTGGGTTCTGGTTTCCAACTGCAGCATAAACCCAGCAGTGAATGCTTTACAACCACAGGGAAGAAAGCAGAAAGGTGCCAGCAGACACTGTGGGACATCCACCAGCACCCCATCTCTTCATCCTCCAGAAGTGTGGAAGATGGAGGCTTTCACCCCAAACTAGATGAGCTGTCATTTCATTTGTTGTTGGGGACTCCCTGCAGAAAGGAAGCAGGGAGATGGTGTCAGATCAGGAGCATTAAACACCTGGTTCCATGTTTAAGCTCCTGCTTGGCTGAGCAGGCATGGGGGCACCTCGGAGCACTGTCCAGGGTCACGTGCTGTTCTTGCTGCCCCTCACCTGGCCACACAGCCAGCATCACTGGGACATCACCCTGCTGGGTCTCCCTTCCTTCAAGCAGCTATTAATTGAATAATATTATCCGTTATAATAACACCAGGCCAGGCTAGATGGGGCTTGGACCTGCTTGGTTTAGCAGAAGGTGTCCCTATCCATGGCAGGGGGGGTGGAACGAGATGATCTTTATGCTCCTTCCAACACAAGTCGTTTATGAGCCTCTTTCAGCCACTCAAGGAGAGGAATTTATTAATGAATATAGAACAAACTTTCCTTTTCCAAGCTTGATGTATGTAGCTTTTACCAAACTCAGCCCTATCTCAGGATGATAGCAATTTCCTTCACCAGACAACAGTTTTCAAAGGGAAACCTGGCACAGGTTGCTTCTCAGAACAAAGGAAAAGGCATAACAAGAATATTTTTTTCTTTTTTTCCTTTGAATGTTTTGCATGCAAGGCTGTGTTAAGTACAAAGCAGATGACAAGCTAAGAAGATTGTTTTGGCTGACGCAGGAGTCCATCTCTGTTCTGGTGGAAAGAGATGACAGCAACATGTGCTAGACAGCCTGGCTGAACTGCAGCCTTAATGTGAGATGTTCACATCTCAGTAGACTTTGAGATAAATGGCCTTTATCTTGTCTTCCATATGGTTTTGCTTTCCATGTAGTGAGTGAATCATAACATTGGCTGAAAGAGAGCAGCCATAAGACTGCACCAAGCTGGGAAAGGAGGGAAGAGGAGAGAAAAATTTGGAGGGCCAAGAGAAACCCTCCATGGAGGATCCTGATGGAGGATGACAAGATGAAAATGGTGCAGCAGCAACGAGTAGCTCAGGAGGCTGGAGAGAGCCTGCCCAGCAGGTGGGGTGAAAGGCAGCTCGTCTGGATGAGAAAAGATCATTTCCCTGGCATTGCTCACTCCCTCAGCTGGGCTTGGACCAAACCTCTCACTGGTCAGTTTGCTTCAGGCCAAGCATGTGCTTAAGCACATAGGTGGCTCAGAGTCTTGGAGGGAAGGTTACCTGTCACAACTGACATCAGCAGGAGTTCTGCTGAGGATGCCAGTGGGACTGTGCACTCTGTGATGCTCTAGAGAAGAGGCAGGAGCAACATGGGAGCAGGTTCTACTTCAGCATTATGATTACATTAGTAACTCTCACAGAGTCAGTTAGGAGCTGCAAGCACAGTCCTTCATCCCAGCAATATTTTATACCTTAACATATTAGTTGACAAGGTTAAAGAGATAAGAAATACGTACTAAAAGCCAAAGCAAATTCACTCAATGAGATGGCAGATCCACGCTTCAATAAGTCTTTGGTTTTATAAGCCAATTTAGCCCAGGTCTATTAAGAGCTCTTCCTGGTGAAAGAGTGAGGGTATTTTCTCTGTTACAATCATATCAGCCTGTATTCTGGGTTAATGGAGATAAGTACTACTGCCAGATTTTGTTCTTTCCCTGCATGTAATCTAATGCCAGATGGTTCTGAACAGGTATTAAATTCCTCATGTGCATGACCTCCCCAAGGTTTTTATCATTAGAACCTTAAAATAATTCAAGGAAAGCTTTCCCTAAGCCTGACCATAAACCTCCTAACGAGGAGCTGAAGTCACAAAGAAAATCCTTTTTAAAATTCCCATTTGGTGGTTTGTTTTTTTCCTCTCCATTATGACAAACAAGCAAGAATTCAGAGATGCCTTTAAACTGTTTTAGTAGAAAACACATAAAAATGAGTGTTCAGGTGAACAGGTCAGGTTCCCAACAGGGTTCAGAGATGTAGAAACTGAACAGCCATCTTCAGCCTTTAATGCATGGGCCAGTAACATCACCATCTCTCAAGGCACACAGAAGTTACTCTGTCAGTAACTGACTGTTTTATTCACAGTGCAACTTAACACCTTGTGTCACAGTAAATGTGATCCAAGGTCAAATGTGAAGTTCAAATGGGACCTTACCTCACTGAAGTACATGAACACCATCTTCACACTAACTGGAGTTATGCAAGAGCAGCTGAATTCCCAGAGATTTTCCTAGGAGTTTTCTGTCCTTCATCTGCACAGCATGAGGGATACATTTTAATGATTTTATGTTTGATTTTCAACTTTCTGTTTACTGCATTGCACCAAGCCTTACTTGCTGCCTGTTGCTTGAACATGTAAGAGAAAATTCTTCATATCCTCATGGGTTTTCTATATTTCTCATTAGTGGATCATCCAAAGCCAACAAAAGTATTCCTGCAGCTAAATCACATGTTGTGAGAACAGGGAGGGGTGAGAAATAGTAAAAATAAAATAAAAAAGTTTCAGAAATTTTGGGGTGCCCCAACTGTCCAAAAAACTTCACAAGGGCCTTTACACTGTATATGCGAAACTCAGCTCTCATTAATATCTATTTCAACTGGGAACATGCAGCATCTGCAAAAAACCCCAATCCCTGGCCAAAACCACAGAAGCAATCATCCTGAAAGAGTTTAGTTTGGGTAACTGAGGAAATTGAACCCAGTTCATGGGGAGGGCATTCAAATGCCTGAGACCTTAATCTTGGGACGATCTTGCCTTGCCTTGAAGTCCCACACTCACCTTCCATCACCTAGGAAGATGAATCTGAAAGACAATATGGTACTTCCAAGATCTGACACTAGAACAGAGCCACCCAGCATGGCAGGAGACCATTTATTTAGAAAGAAATAAACAAAATATAAATAAAAGTACAAAACCTGCCTCAACCCCCAGAAGTACCCTGTCATGTCACTAAGAATGGCACCACTGTGCAGCACAGGATTTCCCCAAACCAGAGTCACTCTCACATGCTTCTCATGAAGCCACACAGAAAGTGCATGTGCAGGCACCTGCTCTACATTCTGTCAGAGATGCAGGTGGCCTCTGGAATGGGACAGGCAGGGACCCTTTGCCAGAGCTCAGAGCTGAGCCAGGAGCACTGAGCTCCAAACAGACCCAGAGAAAACATCCTGATAGGTAACAGCAATGTTAAATATTAACAATAACAATATTAACAGCAATATTAAATGTTTGAATATCAGTCTGCCCCTTCTTACCTGCAGCCCCACATATCCTGCCCTCATTGCAACCTCATCTCTTAGGTAAGTTTGTCCTCTTCACCCTAATTCCATTCCTGTTTTATATTCACTGTTTATGTCCTTGTGGATCCCCACACCCAGTCTCCAACCATCTCTCCTGCTTAATTCTCATTGTGTTTATCTCCACACTTTCTTTACCAGCCTTGTTAGCAGCTCATTAGCTTCCAGCATCTCCCTGACTCCTGTACTCTAACCAAAGCCCCTCTTACCTGGTTCTGGTCCCTGTCCTCCCACCCACCCCTCACAGCCCTTGTGCACACTGCCTTCCTTGGGCAGCTCCACTGAGGCCAGCTTGATGTCTGTCACCTCCATCCCAAACCATCCTCTGACCTGAAGAGGTGTTTGTCTGGACAAGGAAATAGTTCATGTGGTGAAACACTGGCAAAGACTTAGGGCCAAAGCCCTGTCTGAAATTGGAAGGCATCAGAGCTGGGAATGGAGCACAACCAAACTCAGAGACAGGTGATTGTCCTCATCACCCCTTGGTATATTTTGGTATTTTGGTATATTTTTCCTCCCTGGCACCCTGGCCATGCCCCAGCAGCACCATTGTTGACTGTGGAGGAGCAACAAGGAAAAGGCAAAACCGGGTATGGAAGGAACTAATGAAGCTGTGCAGAGCCCTTCAATTCATCCTGCAGGCAGTGAAACCCTGCCCAAGTGCAGTGTTTTACAGCTGCACGCAAGCTATTTGTTATCCCGGGCCAAAAAGAAAAAAGAGTTGTTGGTTTCTGTCCATTCCTTAGATGCCATGTTTTAAAAGAACAAAGGAGCAATGCTGCCACCAGGCCTCACCAGAGAGGGACGTGCTGGAGGACAGACCACTTGTCCTGGGGAAACCTAGCACTGAGCTGGGGTATGGGACACAGCTGCAGGACCTGGGATGTTCCATCTCTGGGGATGAGGAGCATTTCTGGCACATCACCCTGGCACCTCCAGCAGGCCAAGAGCAAGGAGGGAGGCACAGGGTGAGCAGGCTTTGCTCTGCAGCACTTTGGAGACAAAGCAATTTACTAAAAAAGGAACTTGGAGCGCTTCAGTCCATCAGGCATGGAGGCTGTGCCAGCTCTCCATCCCGCTGCAGTCCCCGGTGACCAGGAGGAGGAGGAGGCAGTGGGAGGAAAGTGGAAACAGGCACTCTGCTCTGCACTGGTGACTCAAGGGTCTCAGCCAGCCCAGCAAGGCTGGGGAGAAGCAAACAGGGGTTTGGTGGCTGGTGTCACCAAGGAGCAGCAGGACACTGGTGGGGAATATTTCCCTCTGTTTCCCCTTCCCACTCCTGCTGCCCAGTGGCACTTGTACGCTCCTCAGGGCATGAACCCACTCCTGCTGGGTGTCTGTGTCTCACCCATCCCTGGGACACCACACCCAGGAGGGCTCCCCTGCCCCAGGGGTACTGCTGTGGGTAACAGCACTCTGAAAAACACAGCTCTGGCTACATGGATAGTATCAACTTATTATAGCATTTCCCTTTATAGCTGTGCTGCAGACGGCGTTCTCAAATCGCTGTAAAGCATTCTTGCTTTTTCTTTCCATTCCTCAGAGCAACTTGACAAGTTTTGTGGTTCTTTTCTTAATATGTGGGTTTATTTTATGTCACCGAGCACTGGCAAGGACAGAGAGGCTTTTAAGTCACAGTAATCTGAATTTTAGAAATAACAAGCTACAAAGATCCGTGATTAAATGTTGAGCACGAAAGAGCAGCAAAAACAAGTACTCTGTGTTCTTTAAAAGATCGTTTGGGTAACAGTGACATAACCTAAGTGCCCAGTTGCAGTCCAATTTAATCAGCAAATATGCCTCTGGAGTAGAACCATCTAACTTAGGAAAAGAAACAGAAGTACAGTCACTACCAGTAGGAGAAATTAATGCATTCTGCTTAGACAAAGATTAATTATTATGAATCACTCAAAAAATACATTTGCCCCAAGTGGGAGTACATGGTCTTCTATTCATCAAGTTGCTTTCAAATAATGGTTGAACATCTAAAGAAAGAAGACAATTTTGTTCACCCAAAATAAGCACTACAAAATGAGGACCACCTTTTTTAGTTTGCAGCATTTTGATCAAAAGTAGTTGCCCAAAAGTAGGACAGGCAGAATATCTGCTAGAAGAAATGTGTATAGGTGCAGAGGACTGCTAATATCAGTATAATTTTTCGTGCAAGAATTTTCCTGTCAGTGCTGATTTTTCTATATAATTTTTATCATAAGTTCACCAAATTAAATTTATATTTGCGACTAATTTTGTCCAGTTTAAAGTCCTCAACTATAACCTCAACAGCATCTCAAAAGGGTCATAAATCAGATTAAAAACCAAAAGTTACCATGGTTAAATGTACTGAAGAAAAATGAACATGGTAGTTTCAGGAAGGGCAGGTGTAGGCATCTTATTAAGGACTCTCTTTGCATTGGGGTTCTGTTAAAAATACTTCAGAAGGATGATGGTGGGACAAGTATGTCTGAAACAGACTGGGTTATTAACAGCAGGCTTGGCTCCCCTGCATCACTTACATTTCATTTTCCATTTGTCTCTGGGCAGTCCCTGGCATGTTCTTGTGACAGTGCTCTGAGAGACCATTGCTCTGGGTAAGACAATGTGCAAGAAGAAGAGCACAGTCAAAATAAAATTACTTTGTCATTTACAAGAGAAAAGAAAAAGTTCAAAATTAAAGGACAGCAGGAAGCAACTATGCTACCAACTGGAGAATATTTTTTTTTAATTAAATTTATGTTATGGAAAGCTTCTTCTGTGAAACATTCCCCAAACCATCACTCCATATTTGTGCCTTAGCAATCCTGGTGGGATTGGAATGAGAAACTTGTTTCCTTTTACTTTGCAGGGCCAGACTGAGGCACAAAGCAAATATCAGATAAGCCTGGTGGGTCCCTTCCAACTCAGTATATTTAATGATTTCTATGATTAATTTAATTAGCAGAATCCCAGATGCTGTGGTTGACTTCACAGCCAACTTTATCTGGCAGACTGAGAGATGGCCTTCCAGGTAAAGCATTCTTCCTTTTCCAATAGTCTTTTTCTCCAGTGTTAGAGACGCAGTTTAAGGCTCAGGCCTCACCCAGCCCAAGCAGTGCTGATGGGCAGTGCTTCCACAGACATTTTTTCCATTACAAAGTAATGTTCTACCCTTACATACTTTGTGTGACACCAATAAATCAGGGCAGCTCTTTTAATCATACCAGAGACTGAACTAGGCCAATTTTTTAAAGGTTAAAAAATTTGGTGACTTTTCAAAAAAAAATGTTTTTTTTTCTTTTTTAGTGGCACAGTCCAGCACAGAAGCTCAGAAGTGCTCTGAGACATGCATCTTTTTGTGTCAGTTCTGACCCAAATGAAATGAAGAAAGCTTGGAAATCTCACAGGAGATGGATTTTTGTGAGTTTTCCAATTTAAAGAGGTGGAGATAAACCAAGATAAGTGTCTGAGAAAAGATCTGCAGCATATGGAAGGTTCATCTATAACTAGATATGTCTGCCTTTATTTTTATGGCCTTACACTTTTCTAGAGATATGCCTACAGGCACTTGATTAACACTGGAGTAGTTATGTAAATGAATGAATGGGACAATAGATGTAGTAGAAGAAAGCCTTCATTCTTAACTCTGACAAATGCTTGCTTTCCAAAGGAGAGATTGTTTTAATTGGCCAGCGAGTTCCTTAGAACGGGTTACAAAGGACAGGGAGAGGACCTTCAAAAGCCAAACAATTCTGAGGCTTTTCCCAAAGAGCAGCAATGATAAAAGAAAAATGTCGTGCTTGTTTCTGTTACTAATAATTTAAAATGCTAATCATTTAAAAATGCTGCACTCTGTCATCAATCTCAATTTGCCATAATGAGCCTTGCAGGAAGTTCAAAAGTTGCAGTGGAACAAAAATGGGCTTAAGGGATGTTGGGCAATTCAGAAACATGATTCCAATTGCACCAGATAATGTCTGTGTTACCCTAAATAATATTTTACTATTATGCCTGTTCTAAAGTGGAGGCTGTATGCATGTATAAGCACGTATATATTTATAGATACACATTAATATACAGAATCCATGTGTCTACATGAATGTTCATATTAACAAATGTCAAGGGGAAGAATCCTTCAAAAGCTATAAAGGTTTAATTTCTTATCTAGTGTGTTCCATGTTTTACTTGGTTGAAGGACTAGTATTTACATGTTTAATTATCTAAGATTTCCCCTCTCCCAAGGAATACACTGGTTTGCCATGTTCAGTAAAGTCATGAAATGTAGAATAAATCTTTCTAGTGGAATAACTACATGATACTAAACCCATGTTTTATCTTATCTTCACCATGTACTTCGGTTTCTTTAAGTGTATCTTTGTAGCAACCAAACTTACCATAAATTAGTCATGATGATATTACAGCTGAATTTAATTTCAAAGTCTCTCAGCAAGTTGTTAAGCATTTGTTGTCTAGGTCACTGCTGAGGAAATTTGAAAACTCTGGTATGATTTATGAATATTGCTATATTAGTGCTTTATAAAAGGCTATGGGGAACACAAGCACATAAACCTTTGTTTAATTTCGTTCCAGTAAAAATTTCATTTCTTATAGCAAAATAAACAAGTAAATCAATGTTGAATGATTCTGTTGTTTTATTACGTAACTTATAATTTGCCTTTAGACATCCAAGCCAAGTAAAATCTCAAACCTTGCTCATTTTTGCTGAAACATAATTAGTTAACACTTAGAATTATTCTGCAGAGATTGCTTCCTTGAATGGTATCCATAATATGATGTAAGAGAAGAAAGTCCACGAACAAAAGGCTTTTTTCCCCCCTCTGTGTAATTATCTTATCCCTATTATTACCAATTTCTCTTTTTCTTCTGAAGTTTACTCAACTGTTCAAGGGATAATTGGTTTCCTTAAATTCTGACAACATCAGTGTTCAATTTAAGAGATGTTGTTACCTTGAGATTTGATGTTGTACGAGTTGCATGGACACAGAACTTCCTCATCATGCAGCCCATCCCCCTAACTGGGGAACAGTCCCATCTGTACGAGTCTCTCTCAGCTCATGGAATGGGAAATGCTGAATAGTGAGAAGACAAGGTTAAAAGAGTCAAACCTTTGGCCATTTTTGCCAAATCACAAGATAATCACAGCTTATATTAATTACCAGCTGAAGATTCAGCTCTCCTTTAAGAAACTGAAGTCTGTGGGACTTGCACATGGAGGAGCATGGTGACATTTTGGAGGATCTGGCTTTTGCTGTCTAAAGCACCAGGTCTGTTGGCTTTTGCAATACCATGCAATGAAAATGTCTCTCACACTAGTGAATGACTAACCTAAGCCAGTATAATTTCAAAGTTATTGTAGGTGTATATATGTTAGCTTCTCAGAAGTATTGCAGACGTTTCTCCATCTCTGGGAGGCAGTAATCCCCAAGCTTAACTAGGTTTTCTCTTGGGCATACTGCTTCACCTTAGGTGGGTCACTTAATCGTTCTTTCTCCATTTTGCTGTCCATTAAAAGTATGATAATATTGGCTCACATCACCTGCTGAATAAGCCAATATTCAACACAAATAGCTGATGTGAGATTAATATTCCTAAAGTAATCTGTTGCTGAGAAATGCTGTCAGTCTAAAGCGTATGCTACTATAATTATGGTGCACAACAGAAATCAGGCAGCTTGTGGATATTCCTGAGCCAGCCTCTGTGTCTGCTACCTGACTTCACATGAACATGTCCAATGGAAAAGTGATTTAAAAATAAAAGTGTCCTTGAAACTAGATAATAAAACTTTCAGCCAGTGGAGAATGTCCATCAACAGCTATCTGGGGCTACAGATTTTTTTCCAGTCATTTCTGTCTGATTTTGTTTCTTCACGTACTCAAATCCACCATTCTGGCTGGTGAAGGAGGAAGGGACAGCTTTGAGAAAAGGATTGTGGTAGGTCAGGGTACAGCTTCCCACAGACACCCCCCTCAAGGTTTTGACTCATGGTGTCTGCCAAAGCCACACAGCTGATGATGTCAGAGCATGAGGTGACACAGTCCTGCCACCTCCACATGTCTCTCACTCCATGCCCAACAAGAGGATCCAGCAATCCACGTTGCTGCCCACTCACCAATGAGTTGAAGTACATAACTACTCCCTTGGCTGGAAATTCCCAGAGAAAGGGTGACTGGCCCATCCTTTTTCCATCCTCAGAGAAAATATTATTTTATTTTCAGAGGGGAGCATTACATACCTCGTGTCAAAGCCTTGTACAAATCCTAATGCAGCATCTTCTGCCACAGAGCAGGAGGAACAAGGAGCTTTTCAGCATGCCTAGGAAAGCTCAAAAAATTTTTTTTCTTTAAAACTGTAAAGTCATCAGAAAGGGCTGAAAGGCAGAATGAATGAGATTCCACTTATACTAAACAACTGCTGAGTTGAATCTTCTCCTTCTTTCTTCTGTGTCTCTTTAACTTTCTTCCACCTGGAAAATGCCCTGAACATTTTGAGAACTATCAGGAGCAAGAAACAACCATTCAGTCACAGCTGGCCCAAAGCATTTCTAAAAAATAACTCACTCTATTCTCACTGTTGGGCAGTGGATTTTCCAGCAAAGTGGAACAGTGGGTAAAGCAGGCTTTCTTTTTCCCCCCAACTCCAGGGAATTCCTATAGATTTCTTACCATCCACCCAAGCAATGTCATGGTGCAGCTGTACCATGTTATACCACCCCAACATGTGTCCCCACTGCCCTGCAGATTTGTACATTTTTGAGGGGAGGACAGCATTACACAGCTGCTTTGTCCAAAGCGTGGGTTGGTTTGTTTGCACGCTGTTTCATTATGAAAAAAGATGGGCTGCTAGCTTCCTATAAAATGAAGAAAAAACCCCCGAAGAAAACAACAGCCTGGAGAGAAAAAGTCCCAAAGTTCTAGAAATTGTCAACTCCAAGAAATGTGGTGGGTGTAAAAACCACAAATTAAGCTTTACATCCACATACAGCATCTATGTTTGCTCTGAACAATGCTCAATGGTGAGAGTGGGGAGCCCTGTGAGCGCTGCCTCCCACTGCAGACATGCCTCCCATTCCTGAGCACAGCAAGCCCCCTTCCCACAGACACCCCCAAAAAGCCTCTGTCTGTTCTTCACAGCACTGGGCAGGGTTTTGCTTCCTCTTTGCCAAGCCCTTTCCAGCAGGGTGGAAGTGGGCTTTGCTCCAGAGGCTGAGGGTACATCCCCAGCAGTGTGTGAGCAGGTGCCAGAGCAGGTCACTGGACACAGCACCACTGTTTGCACTGCTGTCTTTTGTGGGCAGCTCAGGAGCCACTGCCTCACTCCAGGTCCAGCTGAGGACTGGGTTATGCTCAGTCTCAGCCCAGATCACACAGTGTTAACCTAGTAGAAGGGGTGAGACAATAATTCATCCTTGTTAATCTACAATAAGTCAGGAGAGGACAGAAAATGCTAGTTATGTGGCTAATATTTGCATACTGCCGTTCATTAAAAACTCACTGAAACTCACTATGACTCAAAAGGAACTAAATTAGAGATTTTTCAACCAATCCTTCTCCAAAATTTGAATAACATGGATTTTTTTTTAATCTTTTAGCAAATGCACAAAATTAAATGAACATAAAAAAAATACCAAATCTATTTTCATGAACATTCTCATCTCTGTAGCAGCTGAAGGTATTACAGAGACTATAATGCACAGAGGGCTTTCGGGTGAGAAAGTGCTTTTGAATAGGTTATAATTCATTTAAAGCACACAAAATGAGCTTTAATGCATGCAGTCAAAGCATTAGAAACTCTTTTAAAGGAAAGGCTTTATAAATATTGGGTTATTCAATAGATGTAAGACCTCACTGATTCAGTGAGTGGAAATGAAAATCACTATATAAAACTTTTACTGTGTCCTTTGCTGCTTTGGAAGTTAATCTAGATGCTATTACATCTTTACATTGGTATTACATCAGCTATTACAGAGATGACAACTCTGTATTAGGACTTAAAATCTTCAGTCCTTCCAGAAGACATTACACAACTCACTTGCACCACAATATTTGGGAAAACCAAATGTTTGCCCACCTTCATGACTTACTCAGAGAAGCTGCATGGCAAGTGCACATAAATCTTTCAACTGAGACTCAAGCACTGAGCAGGAGCTACTGAATTGCTGGCAACGTGAGCTAATATGAACTAATATGAACTTCATGCACAATTTGGCTTTGGCCGGAATTGCCGGTTGGAGCGAACGTGTAGTAACAGGCTCGCCAGAGACTGCCAGGGAGTCTCTCTGGCAGGCTGGGAGCTGCAGCTGGAGCTGCCTTTCCCTCAGTTTGCTCTGAATTTGGGACATGCTTCTGCAGCTCTGCTATAAACTTTTAGCTGGAGTAGAGAGAGAGAGAGGAACCCAACAGACCTGAAGCGGAATCTCAGGATAATCCCAGTGCAAAGTCAAGCCTTGGGTGAAACTGCAAAGTGAAAAGTTTATTGAGGCTCAGGCTGGGTCTAAGGCCATCTCGTCTGGGCTGAGTAAGCTGTGGACCCAGGAGAGATGAAAGCATGCAGTTTGCTTCTTTTAATGACTGTCTGGGATGCCTGCAGCCAGAAAGGCATCCCCACCCCTGGATGAGAAGACTCACCACCTCTGTGGAGCCACACACAGGGAGCTCAGTCCATCCTTCCATCACTGCCTACTTGACCACTGGCACAGCAGTGAGGCAAGTTTCACTGGGAGAAATAACACCTTAAACCTTTTAAGAAACCAAAGAAAATCCCAACAGGACAAGCTTCATCAGCTGCACCCTGATTCCAACAAAGCACATCACTGTCCTCACAAACTTTGTCTCAGCAAAGACAGTATTTGGGCTTGACTTTTTTTTCTGCTCTCCCAAGTAAAGAAACTTGTTATTCCCTTAAGAAAGCTCTTCCCCGTTCACAGTCAGGAAGGTTTCCCTGATATTTTGCCAAGAGTTTTATAACAAATGGCTGATGAAACAAATAACAAGAACAGGCCAGAGAGAAGAGAGGAAATATCTAAAAAGATGAAAAGGACAAATGAGTCTTCAGAGAATATGAGCTATAGAGGATGCGCTGAGTTTATGTCTGGTAGATTTTGCTTCATTTCCAGTAATTCATGCTTGGTATGTTTCTAGAAACAGATAGATGAAGTATTTACAAAACCCACACCAGTGGATCCAAGACAAGTTGTGAGAGAAAGAAAAGTTTTCTTAAGTTTTGACAGTCAAAATAGATTTGTCACTAGGCCAACACACAAAATTTTCCCTTTCTAACTTGGGCTGAAAAAAGCAAGTAGGATCATTTCTTCTGTGCCTGATTTCCCTGTTCAGTGGATTTGCTCCAGCACTGCTACCCCTGCACTGGATGGTCCATGGATGGACCTCAGCCAGCACCTTTCTGTCACAGTCCTTATTCTCTTTCAGGAGTTGAACAGTGGTTAGTGCATGGACAGGACTATCCAAACCTCCAAAGACAAAGGCACCCAGCAGATACTCTGAAGGCATTTTGGTCAGGGGTGTCTGAACAAGGAGCCATCAGTGCTGTCAGGCACTGGGACAGGGACAGTGAGTGTGCTGCTGGCACACACCACACAGTCCAGCCTTGACACTGGGGAGACCTCAGAGGAGTTCAGAAGCAGAATATCTAGGAGGAGTAAGGCGAAAAAAACACAAATAGGAGACAAAAAAGAAACTTAGAATGAAAAAAACTCTATGCTGTGTAAAATTTGCACACTGTAATATTAAAATAATGCTCATTTATAGGCACATTATGAACAAGCAGTGCTTGTTATTAACAGCATAGTCCTAGGATCACTTTGCACATCTGTGTTTTCCATTAACACCAAGCAGCAGCCTCTGGAGCACATGTTGTTCTGTGTGCATCTACCCTGTGACTGTGAACACCAAAACTGTCTGGTACACAGATATTGGGGAATAATTCCCTAGATATGCTGTGCATGTATTCACAAGTAAAATATGCAGCCACACCAGTGTGCACACAGAAAACACTCAATTTGTATGAGCAAAACAGGAGCTCAAGGCAGGGCAGTACTGCAGAGACCAAGCTCTGAACTGGCAACAGCAATCCATCAGGACCTGTCGCTGCCAAAAGACAGTGTAACAACCTTTCAGCATGAGAAACATCTTAATTTTTGTCTGGGCTGGTTTCACCAGCCTTCCCCAAGACCCTCGTCTGTGAATCCAGAATATAACTTGGACAAGAACATCCTTATTCTGACCATTTAAGGCATTGTTTAGGGAAATTCAGGTGTAACTAAGCCCCATAAACTATCACTACCTCCTTCTGATAAGAGTCACCTAGCAAGCTAAAAATTGTATGAGTAGCAGAGTTATTTTCCTTAATGAAGTTTTCATGTGTTTTGCTTTTACAATATTGGTACAAAGGAAACTCTCACGCATACAAATGGAAATTTCAGGTGACAAATGCCAGCTGATTACCAGCAATTAGCTTCTAAAGCACAACCTGATTGCAAAACCTAGAAATTTTACCATTCTTGTTAAATCAACTCACCATTGTCTCAGCAATTCTCTGTGTCTCTACAGTGATGTTTTTCCCTGGGATAACAGTATCCATAGCAATATTATGGGTGGGGTTCAGATCAAGGACATGTGCTGCTAGCTGGAAAACTGCATTTGATCTCTGCTTTTCCTTATCTCTTTTCAGGTTTTATTTTCTCTTAAGTTTAAAGACACTTTCATTAAATAAATTATTTCTTTTCTTTGGGAGGCTGAATCAGAAGGCACTAAAATCAGTGAGAGCCTTTCCATTAATTTAGGGGAGCTTTACATTAGACTTTCAATTAGAAACAGTTAAGTGTAGAAGTATAAAGGAACCAAAGATAAAGGAGAGGGGAGCAGAAGGTGGAAATGTTTCATGAACATTTACAAACCTCTAAGGTTTCATTTGGCTTCATGTTAAATTTAGGTCAAAGGTTTGGGTCAGCTTTTGTTCTCCTCAGCCCCCGTTTGCTCTGATCTTCTGTTCCAGAGTGGGATCTTGACAGGTGCACTGTGAAAAGGGAAAAAATCAGTTTGAAAAGCTGAGCTCAAGACCTGCTACAGGCAGAATGATGAGGCTTTGCAGTTTGTTTCATGTCAGAGGGAACACAATTGGCTCACATGAAGTAGCCCAGCACTGGACTGAACGCTGCAGATGTTTTAAGGAAATGTCATGAGAGGGACACATTAGAATTAATGCTCCTGCTTGGCATCTCTGCAGTCACCTCAGTGATGACAAACCCTGGAGTCTGGGGCTGTGCCAGGCCCTGAGGCAGCAGCATTGACTGTGTTTGCCACTTGTAAAACTATTCACTTGTGGACAGCATTTTGTTGACCAGTGGCAAAACACCGAATCTCCCACAGGGAGATGGATCACTCGTCCTCCAAAGGTCACAGGACACCAGGGTGGCAAAACCATTGTCCCCAACAGCCTTTGCCTGCCATGGACAAGAAACGAGTGAGGAACAAGAAGATTTTGGCACTTGTGACACAGAGATACAAATAAGGCAACTCCATAAAGAGAGATAGATCTTCAGGTTAATTTATTGTAGTTTTTATAATTTCTAGATGATATTGTGGGAGAATCAGAGCACCTTCCTGACATGTCTTCTAGCTAACTTCAAAGGGAAGTAAAAGTTGAAAACAATTACTAAATTCAACTGAATTATGTTAATCAACTGGATAAATTTAGAGGAGGGGGGGAGGGGGCAAAGGGCAGCTCATATATGGAAAGAAAAGAAGGATGTTAGGAGCAGAAGTGATAAAATCACTAGCCCTGAGGGACAGCAGGAAAACCAGGCAGCTTTTAGCCCCTGAGCACTAAATGTTCTGTCACAACACAATTCCTTCTGCTTCATCCCCAGCTTCCTGCTCCTGCCTGAGTCCCCTCCATCCCCACATCAGCACCAGGGTTTGCAAGGCCCCTCTAACCCAGACCACCAAGACCTGAGTTAACACAAAAACCTCCTTCATGGCTTGGGTGCAGCATCACTGGATGGGGCTGGCACCTCACATGTGCTTTGGCTCAGATTTATCCCGTTTGGTTTAGGCATTTAACCCCAGACTAAGTCTCTAATTCCCTTAAAATCCTTCTCCAGCAAGCAGAGAGAGGTGGGTGCTCCCAGGGGCAACCCCTGCTGCTGGAGGGGTCATTGCTGGAGCCCAGGGCACCCTGCTCAGCCCAGCCCAGGACAGACCCTGCCAGTCACACCTTCCCTTTGCTCACTGCTGCAGGGAGCACGACGTGGCCACAGAAGAACAGGGACAAGAATAGGTCTCTGACCTACTTCTGGGCAGCAGGCAGCACTGAGAGTGGCTGCTGGAGCCGAGGGGGAGCAGATCACAACCACACAGATCACACAGATGTGCTGTGAGCTGGGAATGACATTGCCTCTCCATGCTGGCTTTTCCAGCTTTCCTGTTGAAGCCTTTTCTCTCTGTTTTTCACCATTCTTGAAGCACAGACCTGGACAATTTCCCCTCTTTATTTTCTGTTGATATCACATTTTCTTCTGTGTTTATGTTTAACAATATTATTTTCCATGGTTTTGAAATCAGCTCAGGACACAGTTGTTGTCTCGCAACATTTTGGAAACAGCATTTAGGAAACATTTTCGAAACAGCATTTAGGAAACATTTTCAGCCATGAATATTTGAAGATTATTATATTGAAATCACTTCCAAATATGAGATTCTTTTTCTTCTCGAGGGAATTGTGCTGTTATACATAAATCCTTTATACTATTTTTTGCCTTTCTGATTTAGATTCAGACATACTGTGAATTTGTATTATTACTTTTCATTAACAGCAAGTACGTTCTCAGTGGTGTCTGCACTGAACAACAGAAAATACCTATTCCTTGGAGGAGTTTTCTCTAGATAATTTTTTATATCTAGTCTATGTTTTTAATTATCAATATTCTCTAGTGTTTAATCCTCCACAGACACTTCCAATATTTTTAGGACATCTTTTCAGACACCTTAATTGTTTCCTTGTGGAGACTGAACTGGATCCATGGGATGGTCAGCCTTAAATACCTGACGCCTTTTACTCTTGTTTTCTCCCATGGGATGGTTTATATCAAGTTGGCCAAAGACCTGCTCTAACAGAGGGACTGGATGCTTTATGCTACACACATCCAAGCAGTCCCATTGTAATCAGTAAGATGAAATAATTTCAAAGCAAACATTTCCTTTGTCCCATGTAAATAACATTTTCATTACTCATTTCAACTGGCTAAATAGCAAAACCAAAGTTTTTTCCTTAATAAAAAGGGAATGGTCTTAAAGCAAACACCACAAAGAGAAAAGTTGCTGGAAATTTCCTTTCTGGGAAGGGATGCAACAGAACTGGAGTTTTATCCTTGAGTCACCAATATTTGGGGTCAATCAGGGGACTATCTTTGAAAAAATTAAAACTCTCCTGAGAAAAAGAACACATTATTCCTGCTGACCTACTCCAAAGAAGAAAAAACTGGAATTTTACCCAACAGCTCTCATCTGGTCCCTGTTCATGCCTGGGAAGGTGCATTTCTTTCAGGGTGAGCCCGTTGCTGTCACATCCTCCCATCAGCCGAACCCTGGGAGGTTTCTCTCTGGTGTGCTGCCAGGATGCTCCTTCTGTAAACACACAGGACAGGTCTCAGCACACTCAGCAGGATACTCTCAGTTCCATTTGCACAGAGCACTCCTTTGCCATTACAGGAAATCAGGGAATGAGGACTCAGCCCTCCCTTTGGTAGAGAATCACAGTTCTTGGGCATGGCTGTTTAGGGTACACTCAAAAAACCCCAGTGAATCCTTAAAACAATTCCTGAGCTTGCTTAGCTTTAAAAAACATAATGTTGTCACTGCTGTTGATGCCATTTGGGCTCAGATTTATGAAAAACAAAGTTATTTTTGATTAAATAAGCACACACCTGTACATATACTTCAGAGGTTTGGGAGAATTAGATGTGAATGGCTGTTGATGAAACTCAAACACTGTGTGCTGGTGCTGGAATTCAGAGCCAGCTTTCCAGGATTAGGTGTCCCTGACTAACCTCAGCTGTTAGAAATTATTTTGGAGCTTGGCCCTGGCAGGTGAGGGGTCACTGTGAGGAGGAGAACAAAAGCTTTTCTTCTCTCTTCTGCCCCTGCCTCCTCCCTCTGCAGATTGGGCAAATATGGTTTTAATTCAGAAATACAAATGTCATCTTCAAAGTCACTCTGAAAAGGAAGGGTGGAGGAAAGGGAGAGAAAAAAAAAAAAAAAAAAAGAAAAAGAAAACCAACCAAACAATTGGATTGCAATTTGTCAAGATTTTTTTAACTGTGAAATTGAACTGGAAAGTCTTAACAGCTGACTGATGAGCCAGTGGGGGAGGAAGAGAGACTGGGAGTGCTGGAGTTAGTCTGAAGTGCACTTGAAATGCAATGAAATTTCCTGCTGTCCCAAACAGCATCTAATATTTTGCTTTCTTCAAGGCCAGCCCTTTTCTGATGTAAATAATCCTGTGATCCCATGTCACCAGGAGTCTAGGGAAAACAGCTCCACCTTACGTGCTGTTCTTGGAGCACTTGGAGCAAGGCAGAACTGTCACCAAAAGCTGTTTGGGAGCATCATTAAGTAATAAGGAAACATTTTTTTCTCCTCACCTTGCACTTTTGGAAGTCTCCAGGCTGGGAGGTGTTTTTGTTTTGGGTTGTGACAGCAATGGCTGCATACATGCTGCAGCTCTGGCAGCAGCTGTGAATAATGGAAAGGGCTCTGAACACAAGAAGTCCCTGTGAGTGCTTGCTGTACTTCCTTAATGTATGTGACATTGACATAATACACCCCAGGGCTTTCTGGATCAGATGGCGTTTGCCTGTTCCACGTGCTGCTTTTATGAACAGCAATCAAGCTGTAAACATGTAGGCAGCTGCAACACATGTAGGCAGCGTGTGTGGTGAGTGCTTCCCAGGCTGTCCATGGGTGGGGAGTGCAGAGCCAGGCTCAGGGCAGCAGGAACAGCGTTCTGCCATCAGAGGAGGGGACTCCTGCTCCCTGGCAGGGCTCAGGGTGGGCAACCTGCATGGTGGTGGTGCTACATCACCATGTTGTCTGACTGTATAACGCACACAGCACCTGGAAACAGCTTTTGTGATGCACAGAAACTTCACCAGATACATGTCACAGGAGCTGATGTGTGAGCTGGATGTGCTCCTCACCAGTGTAAGGTATTAAAGCCTTCATTTCCAAGCACAGAGGCTGGATAACAGGGTGATCCAAGCCCCTCTTCCTTTGTGAGACAGTGGCCCATCAATCAGGTACACATTTCACAGAGCTGCATTAGTGAATCAGCAGCACTGAGAATCCTGTTTTCCCCTCCCACATCCCCATCCTTCAGAAGGAAAAGTCTCTTTCTACAGGGACTGAAAGCAGGATTAATCCCTCTCTGATTTCCTCCTCTAACTCCTTCTCCCTGACACCCCATTCCAGCTTTCATCCTATCTGGGCTATTTAGTCTAGAGCAGGGAAGACAGAGAGGAGCCATGATAACAGTCTTTAATTATATAAATGGCTTGTGCAAAGAGGAAGGCAATAAATTGTTATCCACATCCACAGGGAAAGCACAAAAAAAGTAATGGGTTTAAGTGCAGCAAGGGAGACCTGAGCTCAGAACTAGAATAACTTCCCTGCTGCAGGGGTCACTGGGCACTGGAGGGGATTGCCTGGGCAGGCTGGGGGATCTCCACGGCTGACAGGGTTAAAAAAACACTTGAGACAAACAGGTCAGGAGTGGTTTGTGTGGGGGTGGATGAGGTGACCTCTTCAGGTCCTTTCTAGCCCTGTTTTCTTCTATACCATGGTAGTAACTATTCCAGCCTCACTCCTTGGCAGACAACCATGACAAAACTCCACTGCTGTGTTTTTTGGTACAAATTGACAATCTTGTGGCAGCAACACAATTGGGTCAAGGAACTGATAAAGCCAGAGGACAGGATGATCTCTCAGCACACAACAGGCATAGCTGTAAGGTCCTGCAGCACGCAATTATTCTGCCTAATCCTAAATAATTAAATTTTCTCTTACACGGTCAGCAAGAGAAACTCAAGCTCCTAAGAGCTCATCAACTCTGCACAGGACAAGGGTTCACACTCACCAACACACACTGATTCCAAAGCAGTGGCACCTCAGCAGCCTCCCCACACGTAAGACAAGCAGAGTTACTTTGCCCTGTGCAAGATTACCAGATTCCTTGGAATGTGCTGGTGTTGGCAGCTGGTACAGCCTCGTCCTGCACAGCCCTTGCAGAAAGGAGCATCCCTGGAGATGCTCTGCTCTGAAATGCACTTCTCTCCAAATTGCACTGAAAATGGGATGGATCCTATGTTTACATAAGCATATCCTTAAGTGCATTGCTGGATTTGGGCCTTACCCAGATATATTTCAGGCTCCTGGAGGTCAGTAGGGATTGATTGGCTTCTCTGCATGACCTGGGCACTGAAAGCCTACACGTGTCAGAGTGAGGATATTTTACAGCATATAATTTTTCTCACTGAGTTTTAGATATCCTAGGCAGAAAAGATGGCCAATAGCAACAAAGTCAGAATGTGGTCTCTCCTTCTAAAAGAGAGGCATGAGTGAACCCTAACAGATGTAATTTGTATCATTACTGCTGATGAAGTCAGCAACCTTTAGCAAAGAGATATGATCAATAGCTACTTGAGAAGATACAGCTGCAGATATCCAAATGGACATGAACAAGGAAGAGAGGTGTAAAAGGCAATAGCTGAATATTTAAACCAGATGAAAGTTGTAAGGTAGGTTATTGACCTTGAAAGAACCAGAAAAGTAAAAAAACGTACAGGAGGGCAACAATGATTTATGCACTTACCCTGCACAAATATTAGAATGGCTTAATCAAGAGTGTAGTAAATTATGAACAAAGTAGAGCTTTATTAGATTAATGATAGAGGACTTTATATAGAAAGGTGGCATCTTTGGAAAGTGGGTAAGAGAAATCAATTTTAACTCTTTTGTTTCCAGGCTTGAACAGTCCTTTTTCTGCCATGCAGTTATCTGTCTTACACTTGGTAATTACATATCTGTTTCCAGATCCTTTGTGCCAACAGCAGAACTCAATGTGTGGAAAACAACAGGACACCAGGAAGGGGCACCCATGGAGACAGAGAGGATAAGTGCTAAAAGCTTTATCAAAGATGATAAAAGCTAAAAGCAGTTCAACAAGGATCTGTTTCTAACACTGCAGAAAGAGGTGGGAGTTTAGGAAATGACCAAGAGGCTCTCAGACCTTTACCATGGATACTGTGGTCGTGTCCAGAATCCCTAGTCTTGGATCATACATGCTGATGTCCCTAAAAAAGACCAAAGATGACAACCACCTCCCACAGACTTTGAATCAAGCAAAGCAGGGTAAAGTTTGGTATGGGGACAAGGAGCCACAGCATGAAGTGGTTCACATATGGTTGCACAGAAAGTTGGGTCAGGACCTCCACATCCCATTTCCCATCCAAATGCCTAATCTGGACTAAAGGAAAGAACATTCCTGTTGGCAAGAACAAACTTTTTAAACTGGCTTAAAGAATTCTGATTAGGAAAAAAACCTCAACCCCCCACCCCAAAAACCAACCAACCAAAAAAAAAAATAAAAAAACCCCAAGCCAGAAACCTCCCCAAAACCAAAACAAAAAACCACAACAATAAGAAAACCAAACCAAGCAACCCCCCCCAAAAAAAATCCAAGAAAAAAATTCAGCCTAAACAGTTTTTAATGTATGTAGTTTGGTTTGCAAAATATGTGTATTAATCCTGACCTGTTTATACCAGTGGAAGGTACAAATCAGTCATCACAGCACTTGTAGTTGAACATGGAAGTTTATCTGTAATCATATCAAGTCCCAGCAGTGACCCTAACAACTTCTTGGACCATTGGCATCAACAAAAGAAGTAATTCCACAGAGAAAACGTTCAGGGGCACAGTTTGCACCAGTTAATCAGGGCATGCTCAGCTGCATTACTGGGACACACCAGCCTGCTGGTCACTGAGGTCTGTGACTTCATTTTTCTGCAGGAGTGGTGGCTGTGCTCTCCTTCATCCCTGACACTGCATTTGATGAGATCAGTGGCCAAATTCTCACTTCCATCCTCAGGGTCAGGCCTAAGGGGCTGGCACTGTGCTGCTCATTATTCACCACTTGCCATGTACAGGTGACCTGAAAACCTGACCCACACCACGCTGAGTCCCCTTTGGATTCCTCTGTGCTCCAAATCAAGCCTCAAGAGAACAATTAGAGTGAATGAGCTCAAATAAAAATGAATTTTTGGCAGTGTATTTATGATCAGTTTTGTGTGCTGCCCTTTGCTCCCTGCAAAACCCCTGGTTCAGGTGTAAAGCAGCTGAAGAAAGTTCTAGGTAGGAGAGGATTGCATGTTAATAGACATACACAAAATAGCTGCCTACAGGGGAAAAATAAAGATAGCTGAGAAATAAAAACTATTCAACAGCATCACCACCCAGAGAGAATAAATTTCACAGGTAGGATAGTGCAGATACAGCTATTATGAAACATAAATCTTCAACTGCTTTACATTATTATATTTTCCCTTCCTTATAAGGCTTGTTGAAAAAGCAGAATATGCTAATAAACCTCTCTGATTTGTCTCCCTTGAAGTTTTGTGTGAGCAAAGTAACACATTCTATTTGAACTTCATAATTCATATGCCATTATTTTTAGTTATGTTCTCTTCAACCCTCAATGGGCAGCTAATGAATTTAAGAAAATGTATAGTCTCCTTGAATTACCTACTGTAGTTTCTCACCAGCATTAGCTTGAGCTCAGTTGGCAGCTACACTCTAAAAATCATCATTAAAACTTATCTCAATACAGGTGTAATCTGGACAAAGAAGTTTCCCCCCATGACCTTCCCTTGTGTTGTTCAATATCTCATCCTGTGCAATTCAAGGCTGTAGTATCTGAAGGCTGAAGTATTTGGGTTCCTCCATCTGCAAGAATCAAGAGATAAATATGTATTTATCAGTCCACAACAGGTGCCATCCTGTTACAATGAGATAATGATGTATATGCAGGGAGGGTGTTCCCATGGGACCTGGGGTGGACAATTTGAATTAGGCTGGAAAGGCAAAAGCTGGGATGGGGTCTGCAGCTTCTGCACAGCAGTGGCACAGTGCACAAACACTCCTTTGCCCCAGGCAAGTGCCAGAAGGAGGCAGGAGGAGAAGGAGAGCAGCTCCCTTCACTCCATCCTGCCTGCACTGCACCCTCACAGAGGGAAGCAGTGGCTGCCCAGCTTCACCCTCACACCTGCAAACCTTCCATGGCCTCATTTCCTCCCTCCTCCACATCCTCCCACAGAAACGGGTTTATTTGTTAAACAGAAAGACTGACTTCTTTTGGTGAAGTATTTTAAGATGGTCTGTGTCTGTATGTGAAAATGGGGGAATTATTTTTCCTTAAGAATCTGCATTTTCTAAAGGTTACAGGAAACTGTTTTTAAAGGAAATTCGTAACTATTTTTGAAATTTTTTGCACTTGCAGCCTCTTCCTTGCAGGGGAGTCTCATCCACATTTCTTCATGAGACACTTAACATGTGCATTCATTTCCTGTTTAAAGTGAGATAAAGATCCAAACCCCATAGATGTTAATAGAAAATAAAATTTTTTGCCCTGATGCTGCCAAAAGCTTTCACAACAGTGAAATACAGAGTAAAGAAACACTAATATGGAAAAAAAAGTCATTTGAATCCATCACAGTGAAACACACTAGTCAATACCACCTTAACACAGCACATCAAAAAAACCAAAGTAACACCTGCCTGTGAAATGCTTGATTCTTATGAAATTGTTCCTTGAGAAAATAGTCCCATAAAACTTTTTAACTCTACTTAATCAGCACAAAACAAATCAAAGAAGATGACTCTCATTTCCTTTTCTAAATGAAAAATGTCCATTTCATGAAGGAAAGGTCAGCTGTTAGGCAGAGTGTTAATGCACTTTAGAGAACCTGAAATCTGCACCTGGACTTCCTCACATCCTAAATATTTCCCTCCTTCAGTCTGGCTGAGAATTGCTGTTTAAAACTACCTTCTTCTTCCTGGTCCCTTCATTATTTTAATGGTTATGTCTTTCTTAGAATTTATTCTTTATGTAACATTTTCTGGATAAAGTACAATAAATTCTGTTTTATGTCCTAATTCCAGTTAGACAGCTCTAGAATAGCTATTAAATAGCTACTGTGACATGTCTAATAAATAGCCATCTAACCACATTATAAATAATCTCAAATTCAGCCCAATAAATATTGCAATAAATTTGTGTTTGCCAGTACATCTATATAAATATCAGTAATAAGATAGACCAAAAAGGCTAACCATACTAAAGAGTTTTGATTTTGGAAAAAGGCCATGTGCAATATTTCATTCTTCTTAGGGGGGGGAAAAAACCACAAAAAAAAAAAAAAAAGGAAAGAAAGAAAGAATTTTTTTTAGCAAATAATATAGTGTTGAGAAAGGAAGAGATTGTTCAACAACCTGCAATTTATTTAGATGACAAAAAATGAGACAAACAAGGTAAGGCATGTTTAGCTGAATGTCTATGGCAGTTGCACAACATTTGCATGCATTAAAAAGCAATTACTTTCCAATTATTAATTAACTCCCATTGCCAATATTCTTACTAACAGCTGGAAACATCCACTGAACAAGACACACAGGTCTTCCTCTTTCAGACTGCAATCCTGTTCTGACTGCCAAAAGTTTTGAAAAATATTCCAAATATTTGGCTCACTGTTCAGTAGCCTCATCAATAACCCCCTCACCACCATTTCTTCACCTACCACCCAATTTTGCCAACCTCTTGATGACAGAAGCCAAGAGCACCTCAGCTGGAAGAGATCCACAGAGACTGACAACTAATAAAAGTGCTTAGTTGCAAAGAAAGGCTGCTCTGAGCTGGTATTTAGTGTTTGTTTTTTGTTAACTAAGAGAATACACGAATATCTTCTGGTAGGAAGGAGAGGTCTGTGCCCACCTCCCCTGCCTGATCTGTGCACTTGTGCACCACCAAGCCCTACCTAGAGCCACCCTGTGCCACCAAGCAGGGCTCAGGCTCCTCAGCTGTGCTCTACCTCCTAGAAAAGCATTCTGCATTTCCACTGCTCAGGCTTGGACATTTTTAATGTTCCTTCCTGGCTTTGCTTTCTCATTAGCCAAAAGACCATTCACTCGTGTGAGCAGTGATGACAATACCTGCCACAGTTCTGTGTTTATTCCGGTCTATTTAGTTTGGGTTGTTTAGGTTTTGCTTCTATTTATAAGCTTAGCAAAAAATAAAAGTCCCTTCAGAGTAAGCTTTTAATACCACAGTTCATTCTTCATTCCCTATTTATGTCCTTCTGGAGCTCTGTGATCAGAAGATAGTACTACCACTTCCTCATGTGTAAGTTTGCTCATAGAAAAAAAAGGCAAGTTACACAATAGCTCTACCATTACACAAAGAATGTGCATAAACATCTGCATAATCTAATATTTTCCACGGAGTTACACTAATTGGCCATGTACTCTGCATTAATTTCTAATGGCTCAGTTTTGGTAAGGACTGTGGAAGCACACAAATTATGAGAAAAAGGGAATATTTCTTCTGCATTCAACTTCAGCTATCAGTGGTGGCACTCCAGGGAAGTGGTCACAGCCCCAAGCCTGGCAGAGTTCAAGAAGTGTTTGGACAATTCTGCCAGGCACTCTGAGAGCACTCTGGTGTGTCTCTTGGGGTGCAGGGCTAAGAATTGGACTGGATCATCCTTGTGTATTCCTTCCAAATCAGCAAATTCTGTGATGTGCATTGGAGGTGTGAAAGGTTGCCCATGGAAATCTAAATTTTGGGCAAAGCAGTGCAGATGTGAAAACAGCAATTTTCTAGGAGTCTATGAGCCATGTCAGAAACACATCATACACCTACTCCCAAAGTGGCTTCTCTTCTGCTGCTTGGAGAAAACTTGGAGGTTCTGCATCAGCTGCATGGATTGGCAAGAATTTCCCAGGAGCTGGGGTACCTGCAGTAGGAGGGACCAAAGCTGTTTGCTCTCCCAGGTGACCACTCTTTCCATTCCATCCATGGTCATCCTTAGACTGCCCCACTCTTTCCCCACACAACACCCCACAGGGGTCTGCATCTCCCACCTCTGTAGATGTTTCAGCATGGAAGGAACAGTCTTGGACCTCCTCAGATTCTGCATGGTGCCATCAAAATCCACTCCATCTTCTCCAGTTATGGAGAAGAGCAGTTATGATCTTCTCAGTTATCTTCTTACCCAGTTTTTCTGCTTTTCTTCCTGAGGAGAAACATTACAAATGCAGAGGTGCTGATCACATGGGGTGTTTTTTTCCAGATGGGATCTAAACTCTTAATTTTATAAATAAATAAATACAGCACAGATATTGACACAGTGTCCTGTTTATGAGATATCTCAAAGAGGGGCAGAAAGGCTCCCAGCAGAGCACAGGACAGGCACATTGAAGCAGAAAATGGGTACAGAAAACCCATTTTCCCTCAACTGCTTTACATCACAGTCTCATTACAGGTAGATGGAGGGAAGTATGAGGCTCAATTAATAGGTCAAGGGCTGGAACATATCTAATTATAAACCCATTTACCCCTAGCCTAAACATCCTAATCTTAGCCCCAAACATACAAGTCTGTCTGGAGCGACACAAAGCAGTGAGAGCCCAGGCAGGGACTTGCCAGCCTCCAAGAGTCCATGTTGTTCTTTCAGTTATCACAGTTTATTTTTTGGACATTGAAACTCCAGAGGCTGCAGAGCAGCAAGGCACCACGAAGAATGCAGTGATTCAAGGATAAGGGGAACCTTTTCTACAATACCACTGTCTGTCTGTCTCCATATGATGTGCTGCAAAGGTTAATTTGTTTTGAAATCCTCATTTTTTATTTGCATTACTGATCAACCTAGCAATTATAAATGTTAATCAATTCTTCAGTGGCCTTAAATTCAGAGATTAAGACTGTTGATATAAATAAAAATTCCATCCCTTGCTCTGATTTATTAAAACTTGAGTGATATGGAGAACCCACTGAGTCAGAGCACTGATAGGAGCATTCGTTCAAAGCACATCCTTAATTAAATTTAAAGGAGGATGGACCACTTTATATCACTTTGATTTAAATCGGTTTTGTTAATTGTGATTTAAATCACAATTTAAATAATTTAATTTGCATTGCAGTTGTGCTTTCTAGCAGATATTCATGACAAAGGGTTATCTCAGAGACTGACAACTAATAAAAATGCTTAATTGCAAAGAAAGGCTGCTCTGAGCTGGTATTTAGTATTTGTTTTCCTTAACTAAGAGAATACACGAATATCACACGTCACTATATATCTAAGCATTTATTCTGGGGTTTGATTTTTACGTTTGATTTATGAGAAAACAGGACATGGAATTTTTAGTCACCTGATTCACTTTTTAATGTGTGCTTTGTGTCATGCTGCTTCTGAACAAAAATATCCAGAAAAACATAATTGTTTAAGTGGAACTACATTGTGTCCTGCATATTTTAGGAAATATTATCACAATATTCTTTGCATTTCAAGGCAGCTGATGTACTGAACAGTGCAAATATCAACAGCAATAAATCAGCTGAGCTATTTTTTCCTTGCTTCCCTGTTCTTCAAGATTAGACCTGGTTGATCTCAGATCTTCCCTCCCACCCACCTTTTACTCATAAAATGGGAAAGGATAAGCAAATTTTCCTGTTCTTTCAACTACCAGTTGTTTTCCCAACTTGGAATATTCTAGTCATTAAGTGATGTAAAGCAGATAAAACAAAAATAAGAAAATGTTCTTTTTTGCACCTGAAAAAAAAAAAAAAAAAGGCTGCAGCTGTCAAAAGCTAGTTTATTACTCAAGAAACTCCAATTCCAGGGGTCTAGTTAGTAATTTCTCCCCTTTAGTGATTTGACATTCTTCAGAATTTTGGCAATGAATATATACTCAGTTGTTATTTTTACGAAAGAAGTTTTTAATAGGAAAATAAAATTTTATTTTGGGCATTCATAACAAATTTAGGCTGTCATCTTTCCAGGACAGAGGCCTTCAAGTTTTATTTTCAGAAGACAAAAATATTAATTTAAAAATTCAAAGATGAATGAATGAATGAATGTGTGTTGTAAAAACACACACTGATTTCTTGGCACTAAGGAGCCACAGACAAAAGGTCAAGAATGTGAATGGACTAATTGTCACTTATTTTAAAAGGAAACACAACAAAAACACTGTAGATTTATATTTTCTAGAGGATTTTTCTCCTGCCCTCAACTGACAAAGTATGATTTTTGCCACCTTGATAGAGATTCTTCCCTTCCCCACAAAGAAAATGCTGGGCAATGAACTCTCCCCACGCCATAATTCTCACATGGCATGACAGAAAAGGCACAGCTCTAAAATCAAAGTGTTGTTTCTAAATCCAAATACTTATTCTCAATTCTATCTAAGCCTCTACCTGGTTAGTAATTAGTTACCTGGGTTCATATGGCTGCTGGGTAAGAGCTTTCCCACTCAGTTACTTGATGCAAGTTTACAGCAGAGTTTCTTAGGGCAATGGTTTGTTTCAGTGGACTCAACCTAAAGGTTGAAGATTATTGTTTTGGAAGTCTTTTCCAACCTGAATGATTCTTTGAATCCCATCCCCATCAGCAGGACAGGCCATCACCACTGAGTGCTCAGGCAGGCTGGCAGGAGGGCAGGACTGGGGTCTGCACATTTCCACCTCTGGGCAGCAGCACCAGAGCACTCACAATGCCCTCTGGAGATGAGTAATAATTTCCCTCCAGGCTATTCTTGTATTTGGCACTAGGAAATAATGTTCTGTGGGCCAAGAATTTGTGGTGTAACAGGGATCACATAAGAAATGTCCAGAGTGCAGTCTGCAATGGGGGTTTACATTAAATCCTTCATTCCTTATTCAGCCCCCAGAACATGCAGCCTTATAATAATGATAATAATTTTCAATCAGTTTTCTGAAATAAGAGACATTTGTTTTAATTTCTGCATGAAGTGCTGAAGATGCCACCTGGTACTTAGTTACTGGTAGGAATTCTGTATTGGTGCTTAGAAAAGAATGAATTCCCCAGTATGGTAAGAATTTGAAACTAAATTAAACAAGTAAGTTAACTTTTCACCAGTTCTGAGTGTGCAGCACAGGAATATGCTCACCCAAAAGATGTGGGAGCACTGGGAAGAGGCAGGCACTCACCTGGGAGGCAGCAGGACAAAACACCCAGCTGACTTTTCCATACAGTCTTGCAGAAGTATTTCCCAATCAATTTAAAACCTGAGTGAAAAAAAAAAAAATTCAAGTAAAAATTTTATAAGCAAACAAAAAATTTATAAAAGGGTAAAAATGTTTCTGTGGAATGAGATTTTTTTGCTTACTCTAAATTTCAGAGCAGGCACAGACTAAAAAGAGGTGCCAAAAGCAGTAACTGAGCTGTCACTGTGCTGCAGTTAAGGACATACACCCACAAGTTCCCCTTAGCAACATCTCCTTTTCTGCTGAAAACCACCATAGCTCCCAATTCCTCTGTGCAAGTGTCAGCCTACCTAGAACTGACTACTCAAACGTGCAGAACAGAAAAAAGGGATCAGCAAATACATCAGTCCTGTATTTGGAAGCTGCATTATACATTCAAGACCAATTAAATACTTTAAAACTTCAGTGAGTACCTGCAAGAGTTATGTCTGCTAAGGCCATCAAGTCTGCAAAACTTGCACAGGAGAATTGCAGAGGAATTTTGCAAGGGAAGGCTCAACACACAGATGTAATTTTTATGCTTTGGAACACATAGGAAATTCCAGCAATCACTGAATGAACTCTGAATGCCTTGCTGAAAGACATGAATTAAGCAAATATAAACCACTAAATAAATACATGGAAGAAGTAGTGCCTTGGAAGAAATAAACAAATGATATATGGCATGAGACTAAACAAGCTAGAGCAAGGCCAAGGTAGAGCAGCTATCTCTGAAATCACTAGGAAGTAATCATAAAGAAACACTTGAAAAAATAAATAAAATAGAAGAAGTAGTGGCCTTCCCCTACCACTCATGTCTGAAGCAGTGCAGAGTGGCTTAGAGCTGGACATACCATTTTCCTTCCATCCCTCCATGCTGACAGTGAAAGATGCTATGCTGTGTCCACTGTACCTGGTCATCAAGAAATTGCCTCTGTACAAGGACTCTTCATTTGCACAAAGCTGAGGAAATGAGGCTGCTCCTCCCAGGCAGCACTGGGTAAGACAGACAGGGGTGACTGAGGAGCCACCACACTCCTGCTCCTGATAGTGAGGTGATCCCCAATTTTGGAACAAGCCTGCATGCACCACAGCAGCCAACACTCGAATGACAAAATGATGAATATGGTACATTCCATCCCAACCTGATCCAAATTTCAGGTTGGCTTCCCTGACACCAGCAGCTCATCAAGATGTCTGTGCTAGCTAACTATTTCACCTCTTGTGTGAGGAAGGAAAACTAAACAAATAAAACTAGCTGACATCAGGAAAATTGAGAAGCTGTAACTCATACAGAATTGGCCCAGAAATAATCAGATTCCTCACTCCTTTATTTGTTCCTGGACCAGATCCATTCTGTCCAGATAAACTCCTCGTGAGTGCACTACACAGCTCTGGTGTAATGAAGTGATGGGTCATGCTGGTGCTATCACATCCAGGATTTATGAGGAGACATTATCACCTCAAATAGGGAATTGGAGGGGGCAGAGAGATTGTGGCTCTGCAAACAAGGCTTTGAGGCATGTTTAGATGGGTGGGATGCAATCAATCAAATTAAGGTGCTGTGCATGGATGTATCTCCAATGACCTCAGAGAGAATTCCAGCACACATTGGTGCAGGATCTGTTGGTTAGGAATTCATTAACTATGCACATGTATTGGCAAAAGCAGGCACACCTCCTACAGGTAATTCAGCATATTTCCTCTCCTTTCCTGAGAGTAAAATGGTCAGTGCTGATACCAAAGCTGCCTTCCCTGCTGATCCCCTTTTGTCCCTGCTTGGCATGGTACTTGCATTCTCCATTCAGCAGCAGCTGTGCATAACTGGCCAAACACTGCAAGTTGTTTGTCAAAGTTTTCCTAAGGCTTTTCATCTCCTGTTTTCCCATGAGGTGCCCAAACACAAGTCATCTGTGTTGGCTTTTGGAGCACATTAATTCTGAGCACAGCATCAGAACTGGCAGGTAATCAGTTAGCTGGAGGTTAAAGTGGAGCATTTTTTCCCTAACAAGGGCAATAAAAAGGTGGGAAAGATATTTCTGAATTAGAACATTTTTATTCAGGTAATATATTTCCTAGAGGCACACCTTTAATACCAGCTCATGGACAATTCTTTCACTAGATGCAATCTGAAAAGCCACTGGAGGTGGAAGAAAGCTAATCATAGCAGAATGTCTGATTTATCACTTCTGAAATGCAAGGTGGGGGAATAACAAACTGCAGCCTCAAGGCTTTGGGCCCTGGAGCACTGCACCACCCTGGATCCATGAGGACAGAAAGAGGAATCCTCCAGCTAACATCACTCACACTTAGCCTCAGACTGTGGGAGATGTCACTGTGGGGGCACAAGGAGGAAACAGGGACCCTGAAGAGCAAGGGCAGGAATGCAGGGGCTCTGGAGCACTCAGCTGGCAGCATGACACAGGAAAAGGGGTTTGGGGGTCTGACCACACACAGTTTTTGTCACACAGTGAAGAGGGAAATGGATCATATATGCCAGATCTTGTAGCCCTGATCTATAGCCAGCTAATTGGTAACAGGAGTTTTATATAAAGATGAGCTCCATGGAATCTTTTAACACTAATAACTCTCAAATAATTTATTTGATTTTTGAGCTATCTCCTAGGAAACAGTCCATTTGTGTCAGCATTAAGGAGTAGGATGCCATGCATAGTTAGGAACGCCTGTTAACCTCCACCTCTGAAATGCTCATCCCTACAAGGCAGGAGGAGACAGGGCAGGATGGGACCTGATCTCAAGGGACCATCCGCGGGAGCCTGGCTCCTATTTGTGCTTCAAGAGTTCTCACACCAAATTTATGCCCAAATTCTGTCATGTGGTGTCAGGCCAAGTGGATGCACAGGTACCTGAGTGAGGTCAGGAATTAATTTGACACATTATGGCTCCAAATCCCACAATGATTTGTGCATGTGAAAAACTGTCCTACCCTAATCGACAGGAATATTCACGTGCATGAAATTGGATGGGTAAGATCAGGGTAAGTCTCCAGAGAAACAAAACAATGTAAAGGCTGTTATTTATCCTGGATATGCTATTTTTCTGAGAGGGAAAAAAATAAAAGGGGAAAGATTTGAATTACAGCTCTTTGATGGGTAACATAGCAGTAGACAGGTTAGTCCTTGTAATCTGCTGGCACCATCAGCAGAGCACTAAATCAAATATGTTTTACTCATCTATTAATGCAATCCATTGCAATGGTTATTCAATATTTATGTTTGTGTGAATTACTGCATATTTCATTCTCTTTTGAAAACCAGGAGAGTTGAAATAGTACAGAATTTTATCTGACAGAGCTTTAATCTTTTGCTTATCATGGTTTCACCCGAACTGTTGTTCTGAAAACTAAATAAATGAGGTTTTGGTGAGATAAGAAGTTCCAGTATTAGACCCTGATACCATTGGTCATGGTGCCATAATACATCTGACATTCCTTATAAATAATAAATGTGTGAAGATCTGTTTTTTTGACTGCCTGTATTAGTTTGAAGAAATAGCACTCACCATGCTGAGTAACATTTAACACTGCTCATACTGTAGTCAAAGTAGTAAAATTCCACTCTTTAGGAAGTAAAGATAACCACTTGCAGAAGTCAGGAAAGACTTTCTTCTCTACTTCTAGGAATAGACATAGTCTGTAGCTCTTCTCAGCTAGTCATATCCATCATGGCACTCTCAATTTGGTACAAAGTTTTTCAGAGAAAAATAGATCAGACTTCTGTAAATCAGAATATGTCTGCTGCTGCACCCTAGCACTGAGATTGCAACTCAGCATCTTGTTCCACTCTGCAGTGAAGAACCATCTGAAAGTTAGATTGGAGGACAAAATCTGCAAACAGACTTCAAGCAAAAATCACCTGCCACCTTCTAGGTGCTCACCATTTCTAGGGTGCAGGTGAAAGAAGGCTTGCAACTTCTGTGACTAAAAAGCCTTGTTCTTCAACCATGCTCCCAAAGAAACCTTGTATATATGTTAAGTCTGGTCCCAGGCCCAGGAAGACAAGAGAGACATCAAGAAAGTCCAGGAAGACATCAGCATGGTTCACAATTCAGTTTTCAGAATCAGTAGATATTTTTCTTTGTTTATTCTGTACAGGAGCAGTCAAATGGAGAACTTAGAATGACCTTAAAAAACTGAAAACAGGAACAGGAGACCACTCTTAATGCTGCTATGCCATAATCCATGCTACCCCAAACCATTCTCCAAGGCAAGAAATAGAAAAACCCCATCAAGGAAATAGTTCCATAAAACAGAAAAACAAAGCATAAACAGAAAAATAAAACCAGATGCCAATGTGTACCTAAAGGAGGTATTAAAAGCAAAATGCTTGTCAGTATAGGATGCTCCACTGCACACATCTGGTGCTCTCAGCAATACAGAACATTTCTTTAATTGCTACACCTGAGACCAAGAGCAAGAAATAAATCCAGACACTGATCTCAACATATCTGGAGACAGGTAGAGATGAGTAGCAGCACGAGGATTTCATTGATGATAATCAAGCAGTTATGCATTACTGCACTGAACAGACATGCTTGGGATAGACCTATGCCTCTATAATTTGATGTCTGTTTTTCAAATCCTTCTGGTGCCAGACACTGCAGAGATAACTGTGATAAGCCTCCCATGTGGTATATATCATCCAATACTTTTTGCACCATCCGAGATGTCAGTTCAGCAGTGTCCAGTGGAAAAGGCAATGGACGAGATGTCAGAGCAGCTGGACTGACTCCAGCCTGTTGCTCCTTCTCATGGCTTGTTGAGAGTCACTGAACTTTCCTGTTCCTGTTTGATTTACTCAGACTCTAAGTGCTGGCTACATGTTTAGACAGCACCTTGCATGATGGATCCTCATTCTCTCTCAGGCCCTTAGAAATGTGTAGGTCAGTATTATTCACATTTCGTGACTTTGACTTTTCCTGACAACAAACAGTGAAGCCTATGTGTTTATTGAGAGGAAAGGATTCAAAGACAGGCACAACACAAGAAAAAACTAACACTTGCTCTGAGAAGCTGCTTGGTGTTTCTAAACTGGAAAATGAATTTGCTCAGCAAGTCCTCTTGCTCAGTATCTCTGTGTCCTTCACCTCTCAATAGGATGGTGAGAGGTCCCTCACCATTTTTGTAAGTGGTGTGAGTCCATGCAAAGGGTGGGTTAAACACTGATATTAAATGTTAATATCCTTATTAGAAGTAATATGTTTTGCTCTGAATCCAAGCTGAATATTCTAAAATTGATTTTAATAATTTCTTTCAGAGTAACATCAAGGATTTCCGTTTCTTGACTCATTTGCTATAGCTTGTCCTTTGTGAACAGTGGCATGTCATTGCCAGCTGTCATTATTACCTATACATTTCTCAGCTGTATTTCATGTAGACCTGGTGACCTGGTACTCCATTTACCCCAAATATTCAGTTCTCAGCCCTGCCATTTTCCAAATCTGAAATGACATATCTTGAACTACATTAACTACCTCAGAGCATT
The DNA here is from genome assembly GCA_013400855.1 of Buphagus erythrorhynchus. Taxonomy (NCBI): domain Eukaryota; kingdom Metazoa; phylum Chordata; class Aves; order Passeriformes; family Sturnidae; genus Buphagus; species Buphagus erythrorhynchus. Next base: position 72,242 of record VZTT01061880.1, read on the forward strand.
CTCATCCTTCACAAAATGAAATTTTAGCCATTTGTTGCCTTACAGCACATTTGAGGTCAGGAAAAAAATATTAGATTCTCATTCTTCAGGTGGGTACTCAGGTGCAAACTCAAGTATAATCACATTCTTAGGACTAACCAACACTAAATAGAGGATGCTCTTTTATAAAACACATGCAGAATAGGATATCAGCAACTCCTTTCCTGAAGAGCACTGGTTCATTTTGTCTGCATCTGCTATGGAAAATGTCAAAAGATGTTACCTCAAAATTGTCAAATTCAGATCAAGCCTGAGACTTGCTGATCCCTCCTCCTTTTGATGCTCAGGGGAGCTGCACATATTTTGAATGTCTGATTTGGTTTGCAGGGAATGTAATGCTTTTTTAACCAGGTTGGAATTTTGACCCAGAAAAGAAAAACCAAAACATATTAAATATCTTGAAACGTGCTCTAATGCTGAATCAGAAGAGAACAAATTAAACTCAAGTCAAAATTCAAATTGTGAAAAAAAACCCAAACCAAACAAGAATACCCATAACATTCAAAATCCCAACTATATTGGTCATGATAGTTGTTATACAACAATACATTGTTACACAACAATATATTTTCATAGCTAAATATAGATCATACATTTACTATACCATTAAGAGTTAATAAGGAATGCATATACAGTGATGTAATTCCTTTTTTCCTCATCTTTGAGAAACTCCTGAGTCACTGGACTTGCAGATCACATTTACCTTTCTCTTTCAGGAAAGATTCCCCTATACAAAGATTTGTGACTAGTTCAATGACAGGAAATTTTTTTTTTCCTGTTTAGAAATATCCTGAACATCACAAAGTTGAATTTCAGACTGCAAATACCTTTTCATTGTGCAACCGTCTTTTCCTCAAAACCACGTTAAACTTATTTAAGGCTTTTATTTTAATTTAGTTTAAATTAGATTTCCTGAATTGATGAAAAGCCTTTGGGTTTTCTTCTGGCCTTCCCCTTGTTCCTACTTCCATGTAACGATGCCATAATGATTCACTATTTGATGTTCTCTGGCTTCAGACTTATACTATAATTGCCTAATTTCTTATGAGAAAGGCAGATAAGGAAATATTTCAAGAGGCTTGTAAATAGCTGACAAGGACCACAAGACTGCAGTTACATTTAATTTATAGCTGAAGTGTTTTGCTGTGTTAGCTGAAATAATGTGTTTGTATAGTTTTTCTGTGCAGCCTGTATCATTTATCACTCAGTAACCAGCATGAACTGCACATCCTGCTTTAAAACCTCCAAGTATTTTCCTAGTTACCATTACAGCAAGGTATTATATTCTTCTGGAGACCCTACAGTGGAGTAATAAATTGCATGACTTTGATTGAGTAGAAGACTCTCCTCTTTGATTTAACTCTAACCAGTCTTACCAACTAGAAGTTTTCAGTCCTGCATGGTTGCTTGGCTTTCCTGTGCCAAATGAGCCAGAGTATGATCTCATCCAGATTTAAGCCTCTTAAAAGTAGTTTTCTTAACTATTTTTATTGCAATCCTGCAAAATAATTGAAGGAAAAAACCTTTAAGCTGTGTACTGAAAGCTGAACTTGCAATATCTTTCCATCCTGGCATTTAACTCTAAGAGAGAATATGGGTTATGCAATATATCCAGCTCCCAGCATCATGCTGCTGCTCTTATGATGAATGTTACAGGTGGTGGTGCTTATGCTAATAAGGAAGTTAATGAGAAAAGCCAGGCTGGTTCATGTTTTGTAAGAATGAGAATTAAACCCTACATTCATCAACTGGAAAAAAACAAACATTAGAAAGGTAAGAATGGGTTAAAAAAAATGAAATTCAAGAAAGGAGAAGGAAACTATCATAGCCAGAAATATCAATGAATAGTGTCAGAGATTGCTATTGTGTAATGCTGCCTCGTTTACATGATTGATGTTAATATTGTTAGTTACTTGCTGAGCAATGGCTGAAATAAGGATTAATAAGGATATTTAAAAATAGGGTGAAAAGGTGGAGAGAGGAAAGATCAGAAATCCAGAATAACTTGAGTTTAGATGCGTGTCTACAGATGTCTGCCTTGTTCACTGGTGAAAACTTGAGGCCTTGTGAAAGGATTTAAATATAACACAACCCCAGCAAGACTTTAGTCACAGCAGATAGGTAATTCTTTACTGGGAGGGTGGTGAGGCCCTGGCACAGATTGCCCAGAAAACCCAAAAACCTGTGGATGCCCCATCCCTGGAAGTGTTCAAGGCCAGCTTGGATGGAGCTTGGAGCAACCTGGTCTAGTGGAAGATGTCTCTTCCCATGGAATGAGATGACCTTCAGGTCCCTTCCAACCCAAACCCTTCTATGCTCCTGAGATCACAGAAGTGAGAACATTTGGTATTTTAGGTTCAGTCCAGTCTGTCTTCACTTCTGCATCTGCAGAGCTTTGCTTTGCAAACAATGATAACCTGGTAAAAGTGAAGGATGTGCAGGTAAGACCAATTTCTCCACCTACCTACACTCACACCTGTAGAGAGGAGAAATGAAATTGTGTGCATCATTCCCAGCTTTGGGAGAGTCCCCTTTCCCTCCCCTTCCCCACAGAAAGCAGTATAATCCTGTAAGTGGAGCTATGGTTAAAACCTACCCAAAGGCCACACAGACAGGTTTTGTTCTGACATATGTGGCGGTGTGCTATTCATTCTCTGTCTGACTAAAATTAATTGTAGTTAAGCACTTGACATTCCTCTCTGAGAACACTTCTGGTTTGGCAAAAGTTCAGCGAGAGTTAAAGAACCACTCACCTCCCAAAGCTATTCTAACCTGGAGAAAAAAAGAGGATGGGCAGGCAGAGCAGGTTGAAACATATGGATTAACTGGTGCTAAAGTAAATTAGTATATCTAGAGAGAAGAGTAGAATAAAAGGAGGTGGCTGTAAGCATGGATAGACCTTGAATTGCTCTAAGAAAGGATCTGAGATTAATTCCTTTGTTTCCTACTTAATCATTAATTACTGCTGGTGTTTTGCACACATAGGCATGCCTACGCCAGGTAATGCAGGGGTGTGCTGGAGATCCCCAAGGCACAGAGAACACCAGCACTTCTGCACAGAGCAGTGCTGGGCCACAGACAAACCACTCCAGGTCCCCAAAAGAGCATCACCCCAGAGAGACATCTCACTTGGGTACAGTACCTGATCCAGCACTTAGATCATGTTTTCCAACAGAGAAAGTGTGGGATGGAGACAGAAGTCACTGAACAGAAGAAAACAAACACATTTCGTCAAAATACGGAAAATAAACATCTACCACATTAGATTGCCTTGATGTTTCTGGGCCTGTTTTACAAGGGAATATTCTTGAAAATCAGATTCAGTGTCTGAGATGGATTATTTTGCTCTAGTTGACAGTGTGTGAACATCTCAAATCCTGCCCATGAGAAGAATAACCCCATAGAGGAAGATTCCCTGCTCCATAGACAGACCTCAGTTTCAGTCTCCTCACATGGAATGTCCAGTAGAAGAAGTGTCAGAGTGCATGGTCACAAATGGGCAGAGGCAGGCTTACCNAACAGACCTCAGTCTCCTCACAAGGAATGTCCAGTAGAAGTGTCCGAGTGCATGGTCACAAATGGGCAGAGGCAGGCTTACCATCTAAAATTCTGTAGATCTCAGCAAAAGCCCAGACCAAACCAACTGCAATGGTGCTGCCTCCCAACCTGAGAGCCTCACTGCTCACCAGGACCACAGAGACAGTCACCAGATGCAGATGTGGACAACAGGCTCAGCAGAGCCAGGATCTGGGGTCTTTTTTGTTCAGAAATTTTCCACTGCTGTCTTTGGGAACATGGTGGAAGGAAGCTCAGACAGCATCAGGAGATTCTGCCATGCTCTCAGTAGATTGGTTGGTGTGTACCCCAAGAACAGCCTCAGCTTTGGTGCCTGCTGTGATGCCTAGAGAGGCTACCTGGAACAGAGGCTAGACAGTGTTAAAGGAATAAAGCAGGTATTTATTAAAAGGCCGTGGCTACAGCCAGGATGGACCCAAGATGAATGGCTTGTCATGAGTTTTCACACTTTTATAAGTTCTGGTCCATTTACATACTGGGGTTAATTGTCCAATTCCAGCTCCAGGTTCTGCAGTCCCATCCTCCCAGATTCTCTCCTCAATTCACTGTTTGCACTTTTTGGGCCTGAAGCTGCAACAGTGTCCTTGGTTCTCAGGCTGGAAAAGGACAGTTTTGTCTAATTAGACTGTGAAGAGAACTTGCTAACACTTTATATGAAGTTTAGCCACACACCAATGCAGTATAGAATCTAAGAAATATAAAAGCTAAAACTTGAGGCATCAGGTGCTGAGTGAAGATACCAGAACATGGTTCCCCAAAGGAAAGTCCCTGAGGCTGCTCATACCTCACCCCATCCTTCAAGGATCTCCAGAGGACATGAAGTCCCTGAGAAAAAGGAACAAATCTAATAGCCTTTCCCACTTAAAAATAAACCCATTAAATGAGAGGAAGCAGGGCAGGTGGCTCATTTCCCGAGCTCTGCAGCGCTGATTGCAGGGCGAGTCCAGCTCTGATTCACTGGCCAGGTCGGGGCCATTGTCCCATAGACCCATGCACAGGAAGGAGAGCCCAGCAGGTCCCAGCACCTGGGGCCACACCCTGGCACCCCAAATCTCGGTGGGACCCACAGATCCCTGTGCACAGCCAAGCAACTTTCCCCTTCTTTGCTTTCCTCTCCTGATGTTTGACCACCTGCTGCACCAGCAGAGCACTGAGCTGCTGCTTCTAATGGACTCCAGATACTCACAGGAAAAAAAAAAATATATAAATAACCACAACCCACGCGTTTAGAACACATATGAGAAATCAGTGACGTTTTCTTCTTCCGTAGTTCTGGTTAAAAGAGCAAGCACCAAACTGGGGAGACGTATCACTTCCCATCCCAGATGCTGTATTTAGGGATGTGCTTATCTAGAAAGCCATGCCAGGAACACTGTGAGAAGGAAAGCACTGGTTGACAACTAAGCCCTTCCTCCCAGTTTGAGACATTTTATGACCTCCTGGGTCTTTCTTTAAAGAAGCCTTTCTCTTCTGTCAGTCTGGCTCCCTGTTCTCTGTGGCAGTGGCTGATGAATTAAGATGACAATATGGATTGATGAGGCTGAATCTGCCCCCAGCCTGGCTCATCTCTCTCCCTGATGCTGCAATGAAGCCAGTGTCCCAGTGTGTGTCCAAGGAACAGTCTAAGCTGTCATAAATCCAGGCTTTCCCAGCAAGACCAAGAAGGAGGAGGGCTCTCAAAGGCCTCTGCTGAGACAGGGGAAGCTGTAACAAGTGTGTGAAAATTAACTAGATTCATGTTTACATTTGATATATCTACACATATGGGCAGAGGCAGCCATGCATTGCTTGGGTCCCACCAGATGTGCAGGGTTTGCAGCTGGAAAGTCTCTTTTTGTTTTTGTCACCCAGCCTGAGCTCCACTCCTCAGCACACCAAGCACAGCTCCAGCCTGGGCTGCCTCGCTCCCAGAAGGGGATGACAAACCAAAAGTTTGCACCTGTGTTGTACAGACATGTATATCCAGAGCTTTTGCTGACCACTGTGAAAACAAAGCCTCTAACACATGGATTCAATGAAAATAGGGTGGGCAAAGCTCTGCCCCCACACACTTGCAGAGCTCAGTAGGAATGAGATGTGTTCATCCTGCTGGTTTGGGATGTCACACATCGCTTTCTAGTAGCTGCTCCAAACATGGGATGAGCATTTCTTGCTCCTAACTAAGAGCATTTTCCTGTCTGCCTCCTGGGAGCTGCTTATCCCCTCTGTGCAGAGCACAGGGAAAGGCTGGCTGCAGATACATCCCTGCTCTGTCTTCAGAGGGAAGGCAGCAGCAGCAGTTTAACTCCTTTCTCCCCACTGTCAGAAAACACAATTGCATCAGAATGAGCCCTTCACTGAAAAACTTACATTTGTCAGATTGGCATTACATTTGTCAAACTGCTAAGTAGCTCATAAACTGAGGCCAAGGATTGTGATTCCTCTGAGCTTTCTGGTACTCACTCTGTCAATTTAATACCCCAGCAGAACAGGGCTCCTCTCCACTGTTTTTGGCTCAGGATTGAGACTAGATTAATTAAAGTGACTACTTTAATCTTGGAGTTTATGAGTGAAAACTGAGCATAATAAAACGGGGAAATATATTTTTTCCTCTTAGTATTTTTCATATTTACCAGGAAAATGTCTAAATTGATGACAGCACAACATCTCTTTTAGTTCTGGCCTTACCTTCAATATTTTCTGTAAATGAAAAAGGGGAGGGAAATGCTCAGATTTGATAGACTTCAAAATTAAATATGTCACCACATAGCCATATGCAGAAACAGTCACAAACTTTCATTAGTTTCCCTCTTCTGGACAATTAGTAATCTGTCATATCAGAGTTACTGTCTTTTTGCCATCTTGTTAAGGAAAAAGCACAAGCATTAAACTTCTGCACTAGGTGCTAGTTCTTTGACAGTTTGGGCTTTTTTCTGTGTTTAAGTATAGAGTATTTGCCCTTCATTCAGGGGAAAAAAATTTTACCTGGAAATTCCCTTCTGTGCAATTACCTGTTAAGACTACAAATGGTGCAAGGCTTCATTACTTTGGAGAAGATTTTCATGTGAAAATATCTCTCCTCACAGGGGGCTGCCAACTTTGTTATTAATGGCTATCCCCTCACATTCTTTTCGTTGGACTATTGCACTATTGCTACTGCTGTGGAGCAGGTCCTGCCCAAGGGAGAGGAGCTGGTGGATTCCAGGGGGTGGCTGGGTAGTGGCAGTGAGGAGTCAGGTCATTCATTACCCACCAGGTCTACCCAAAACCAATAATTCACAACTTGCAGAATGCAGTCAAGTGCATTCCTCTCCAGGGTGATTAAAGAAATATTCAGTTTGGTGCAACTGAGGTACAAAAGCTCTCTGTATCCTTCCTCTGCCAAGCATAGAAGAATGCCTTGCTTTAAATGATTTACAAAAACTCCCATATGCCAAAGATGTATCATTTACATGGAATCCAGGCAGCTTCACACAATCACTGATTACACATAATTGTCCCAAAAGTGAGGGGCAGGGGGAGTAAATCAGCTTATCAGTGTTCAAGGTTTATTTTACTTCTCCCAAAGGAAGAGAAGCATAGGTTTGCTAGGAATCCTTTTTTCTCTACTAAGGGTAGAAATCTGAAATGAAGAATAAAAGGTAAAATAAAGATTCTTAGTTCTGATTTTGTAACTGCATCCAGTTTAAAATCTACAAATAATATAAAATTGATTTAAAGCAAATTCTCATTAAACAAGAAAAAGTAGAAGTGGCAATGAATGAAGAATTCAAGCAAACTGTTTGTTTTCCTTTTCTTGTTTCTCCCAGGCTTCTGCTCCCTCAAATCTCTAGCAATAAATCACATGCAGGTTTCTTCAAAACACTGCTAAACATCCAATAGGAGAAAATGACATTGTATATAACTTAACAGCAGTTGTGCCCTACTGCATTAAAAATCTATTACACTTCACATCATGCAGTCTCAAGTTATAGAAGATATTTGTGGTGCTAATTTGAGCTGTCCTGGATAATTAGAGGATCTGTATCTCCATCATTATAAAAAAATTACTTTTGCTAAGATTTGCACAGAGGTTCTAATAGCATCACTGTCGCAATGATTTTAATAAAAGCCAGATTGTGTCTAGCTCTAATACTCCAAATCTTTAATGAATTTATCCCATAATATCCACAGAAGAAAACTGAGCACCTTTATGCCCATTTTCAATCAGAGGGGAGCTGAAGCTCAGCAGTAACAGGGTTTAGACACTCAGAGATGTAAGAACCTTGCTTACCTCCACTTTTAACACACACATTGCAAAAAACCCCAACACAACCACAGGGATGGTGACAAGGAAAAGAGGTCAGACCCTTCCTGGAGAGGACCTGAGCTTCCAACACCAGTATACCCACGAGCTGGTGTCTGTCTTAATGCACTGCAATATTTCTAGTGTCAGCCTGGCTTTATCAGGGAGGATGCAGAGACCCAAGCCTTTAATAAGCTACAGAACGTGATAGTGGGGAAAAACATGAAAAGTACTGGAGATTTGCCTGCAGCAGGGAGAGGGTTATTTGCCTCAGAAGGGTTGTTGTTTCAGAATTGTTTGATGAAATAATAAACAAAATACTGCAGTGCTAATAGTTTCTGTAGGCCCATGCTGCCTTGCAATGCAGAGGAGGATGTGTACTCCCTGCATAGTTTCAATGTGAGGGAACACACACTCATTTGTCAATGACAAAGAGCTAGAAGGCAATTTCTTAGCCTTAGTGCTTTCTCTTAAGCAGAAATAGTCCCATCAACATTTGAGGTGTGTAAGGAGATTTGAATGGTTTAAATGCTCAGGCTTCTTTTCTAAATTGAATTAAGAGTGCACCGAAGCAATAGTGCAGGGGACAAAGGTCAAGGCGTTATTTATATAATACAAGGATGTAATGCAATAACCGGCTGCTGGAGGCACGTAAGGAAAAGATCAGGGACAAAGCTGCAGACAGGATGTCAGCAGAGCACAGGGAATTAGCCATGCAACTCCCCTCATTAATTACAGATAGGCACGTCCCAACCACCATACATCATTATGAAGGCAAACCCAGCAGTAACTGTGATTCATACTTTGCCATTAACAGTGCAAGAAAAGGTGAAAAAGGATTGTGCTCTTCTGGCACCATTAGGTAATCATGTGGGTTCTTCCTTTGTCCAATCTGAAATGACACAGCAGCCATGGAAAAACATGGTAAGGAGGAGCTTTCATAATTTCCTGAAGTGCCATTTTTAGTCATGTTACTATATAAGGAAGAAATATTTCCATACCCATTGTCAGGTAGCAATATAATATTTTTCTACAAAACCCTAACGAATATTAATATTGTTACACCTTGCAAGATCTCAATGAGCATGTTCTGTGTCAACACACCTGTCAGAGACAAAAAGATTTAAAAGCTCAGAAGGACCTTGAAAGTTCCATTTCTAAACATTGCTTTTGTCCAAAATATGTTGCTTGCTTAACATAGGGCACACCCTGCAACTTTACTCCCAGTCAAATACATCTACAACTTATTGGAGTTCATCATACATGTTTGGGGGTACAAGACTACTTAGTTTTGTGCCAAACATTCTATGTTTTTGCAAAAAAAACAAAACCAAAAAACCCACAAAAAAACAACCACCAAACAAACAAAAAAAAAAATCCAACAAAAAAACCCCAATTTCAGCAACAAAAATGCAGAAATTTCACTTGTTATATCTGTTGTAGATGCTGGTTCCTTCTTATTTTTTTTAATATGAGCATCACATCCTATTCAGAATCTGACCTTCCAGTCTGTGCAAGAATGCCACAAAGACAAAAATCCATCTTAAGGTAACAGGATGTACTTAGAGCTTTACTGCCTTACTCTAAGAGCCTGTTGACATTTGGTTTTGTCCTGATGACATCTGTAACTAATGCAAGATTTTAAAGCCTTACCAAAGGCTTTAAAATGAAGTTTACCAGCATTAACTGCCACGTAGCCTTTTGCAAATGATTTTCATACACTTTCTGCACCAGATTAGAAAAATGTAGGTCTTCATGTAGTCTTTAACTGATGGAAAAGATCTATCAAAGATTTCTGGTAACGAGGTGTACCCCATTTCCCAGGCACTCTGCTGGCAGAGAACAGTGACTGATGTTCTTTACCTCAAGTGAACTGGACCCTGTAGGCTGGGAAAAAGCCAAGCCAAGAATCTGCTCTTGACCTGAGCTTTCTTACAAGTAAAAAAGCCAATTATGGCTCATGTTCTCCCATAGAGTCCTGAACAAGGAATGGGAACTCTGAGTACCCCTTGTCATCACTGGTCTCCAGAAAGACAAAGGTCAAATGTACACTACTGGTGGGCTTTGCCCAGTCCTCAGGGATTGCCCAATCCTCCTCCCTCTCACACAGGGCAGCACACAATCCCAACACCTGCATGTACTACAGTGCCTTCAGTTACCTACTTTAAGCACAAGACTTCCTTATTTTTTTTAAGCACAAAACTTCTGTTTTCAGAAAAGAAAACCAATGTTTTAGCTTTTTTGCTTTATTGCAAAGCTGACAACACAGCTTCAACTTGCCAAACTATGAAGTGTCATTACACTTCAAACTGTTTCATTGTGGTCACCCCAATACAGCTGAGAGATGTAAAGACCTCACAATATAACAAAGAAAACTATCAATGCAAGATTTGTGATTTTCTCTGTTAAAGATAGTGATTTTTTTTTGCATTACAATTCAGTTTTTCAGGATGAGAATGTTCTCAGCTTTCTGAGCTTTTGGCAGCTGAAGATTCAGAATGTGCAGGGGAGGCTGACTAACACCCCATTAGAGCCATCCTTTAATTTCTGTCATCTCCTGTCTTTGCCTGCTTAGAGCAATCTCTCCAAGACTGAAACAACACTTAATATTTCACTCTCTGCTCCTATGTCTAAGTTCTGCAGTATAAAATACTTTTTATTTGAGTCTGTTGAGAATTAAGCAGCTTTTTGTAGAGGTAAAATTCGAGTCCATGGTTGACTTCTCCAGACCCCCAGAGCTTTGGGCTGTCCCAAGACCTGCAGTGCATTAACCTACCTTCAGAAAAAGTACACCTCAGCTTAGATCAACATAAAAAGCAAAACCCTTCCAAAGGAATAGAACACACTTTTCTAAGTCTAGTTTCCCTAAACAAAACAGAAGGTAAAGCACAGGTCTCCAATGATGTTTTGATAGGTGTTTCAGCCAGTGTAACATCTGGTTATGTAAATGTGAGGAATCATGTAGATTTTTAAGCAAGCAACCTTTAGTGAGCTTGGTGACCTTGCTAAACACATAAATGCACCCCTCAAGAGGGAAAAAGGTATAATGGCTGGTTTGGGATTGATGGATTTGCTATGGGTCTGTGCTTAAACAAAAGAGAGTGAGATGAGAAGAAAGCGAATGTTTAGAAACAGTCTCAGAGAAAAGGGGATATGAAAAGAGAAAGGAAATGTTGTTTATTGTTGCTCAACACCAGGACAGACAAACTTTTAACATATAACAAAGATTTAAACACAACATGGACAGAGGAAATTATTATTCCCGCTCTACAGAGAGAATCCCAGTCTCAAAATGCAACTGCTTAAGAAGTGGGAAACTCCCAGTGACTGGACATTCCCCAACTCAATGCCTGTCTTGTGCATTTTGATGTTTCATGGTGTAGGACTTCTGTTTTGCATGATGGGAAGCACAAAGGCCCTTGTGTTTGCTTTGGGCCTCTGGCTGCTACTGTATATTTATTGTATATTGTATATTTATTGGCATAAATATTGCTGACATTCTTTCAGCACTACACAGCAATTCTAGAAAATGAAGAGCAACAATCCAGGCTGAGGGTCCAGTGTATTGTGAGCACCAATGGCCCCTTCCTCCTTAAACAGCCATTGCAAAGGAAGAAGAAACAGAAGAGGGAACAGAAGGGAAGAGGGAGGGGGTTCTGCCAAACAATGACAATGAATGAATGCCTCCAGAGGAAACCTTTTACTGCTCTCAGGAACCAAACTGCTGGAAGAGAAGGAAGGTCATGAAAACCAACCAGCAAACACCCCAAATCCAATTGCATCGAGAAGCACATTCCTGGAGACTAAGGATGGATGCAGCACCACAGAGTAGAAAAGAGTGACACTAACATCTTGCTTAAATGAGCACATCAGCTGAGCTTTCTTTTTGTTACAACAAAAGAATTAAATGCAATGTGCAAATAATTCAAGAGTTTATTGGCAGGGTGGAGAAAGAGCTTCTACATTCCAGGAGTATTTTATTACTGCCTGCTTTTGAATTGCCAAGCAGTGAGCTCAAGGGTATTTAGAGTAAGACCATTTTAAGAGGCATTTTTGTTATCCAATGCCTCAGAAGAGCAGGGGAGACTCCTGAAACATCTCTGTAACTACATTTTTGGAAGCTGCTGCAAGCAGGCACACAGTTGCTTAGAGGCCATCATAAATAGAATTAACATCCCCCTGTGTGTTAAAGACACACAGAGCTCATAGCTGGGTACCCCAAAGCTGTGTTTGCATTCTGCAACTTTTAATTGACAAAGACACACAATTAAAACTTCTGCAAGTACAAGGTGTGCAGTCACACTTTCCCTGAGTAACCATTTCTGAAATGAATGCTTGATCTTAGGGAGTGCAAAATCCTGCTCCTGAAATCAGATGTATAAACCCCATTCACTTTTGGACATCTCAATCTTCAGCAAGTGACTCAAAATCCTACAGCACAAAAATAATCCCTGTGTAGTTATGCTGCACAAAAGGAAGAGAGTTGTTCTCAGTGCTGCCATTCTCTGTAGGACATGCTATTCTTTCTAGAACTGTAGATTTTTGAAGCTATGGTGATTTACACTTCT